>JAJIZL010046917.1:0-35988 GCA_023969395.1 Amblyomma maculatum | reverse complement strand
AGCTCCGCGTCCGTACCTTCATACTTTTGTATAATTTGTGCGAGGTGGTGGTGGTGGTGGTGAAAACGTTTAATAAAATATGGAGTTACATGAAGGTTGCTCTGGGGTCAGGCTTAGTGCCCTTCCCCTCACAAACACTAGGTGGAGTCCCTAGTACGGGACCCCAGTGGCTTCCGCTGCCGCCATTGCTCTTTTGACCAAGGCCTTTTGGGCTTTAAGGTCGGAGCAGGCGAGTAGGGTACGCCTCCCAGTCCTCCCGGGTGGGGTTCGGGTTAGGTGCAAAGGCAGGGTTGGAGGGGCACGCCCACACCATGTGGAAAAGGTCCGAGGACATTTCCCCGCAGTGTGTGCACTCCCCGGAGAAGGCACTCTCAAAGTGTTTAAGTGACGCCGGGCACATCATAGTATTCGTAAGGGGGCGAAGAAACACGCGTTCCTCCGCTCTTGTTAACCCTTTACACGGGTGGGGGTAAATATTGTGCCTGTTTTGGTACAGCTGCGTAATTTCTCTGAAAGTGTAGGCTGGTGTAAATTCTTCTGAGGAGGAAGGAGACGAGGTTGCCCGGTTAGAAAGCGCGCGGGCGGCGGCATCTGCTGCCTCGTTTCCTTCTAGCCCAGAATGGGCCGGAGCCCAGACTATGAAGCGGCGGGATGGACTTTCCACGTACGAGCTGGTTTGCAGTAGTCGGTAGGTCAGGTCTGAGCTGTTTTTTAGTAGACGGTAGGCCAGGTACGGGACCCAGCCCTGTTGAAAGTTCCTACACGCCCCTCGCTAGTCCGTTATGATTGTTTTGGAATCAGAATGTGTTGCTGCTAACGCGATGGCGACCTCCTCTGCCTGTGTTACGCTTCGGGCTTTAAATGTAAGCCCGTTTACCGTTTCGGACTCGTGGATCACTGCCGCCGTGTACCACCCGCCTTGGTGCGGGCCGGACGAGTCCACATAGTACATTCCGGGTTTCCCTTCGTAGTGATGAGCTAAGGCCTCTGCCCTGGCCATGCGCCTACCCTCGCGGTCGTCCTTGGACATATTAGTGGGGAGTGGTTTTACGTGCAGGGCGTATCGCCACTCCTGAGGAAGCCTTACTCTTTCCTCTGTTACAGTAGTGTGTTGTATGTGTAGACGGGTTAATAGGCGACGCCCCGAAGGTGTCTGCGATAGTCGCGTGTATTGACTCGTGAGGTGGGCTCCTCTCAGCTCCTCGAACGAGTTCGTCATACCCAGACCTTGGAATCTCAGGTTCGACGTGGTTATAGGGAGGTCGAGGGCCTTCTTCGCTATTTTGCGCGTGATCACCTCGAGGATGTTCTCGTCGTGTTTCTTGAGGTGGAGATAGGGGGCCGAGTACAGGATTCTGCTTGTTACAAAGGCATTGGCCAGCCGTAGAGCATCTTTGCTTCTCAGTCCCCCTTTTTTGTTTGAGACTCTGCGGACCATTCGGCCCACTTGGTCTCCCACCTTTTTTAGCTTGTCGAGCGTGGTCGTCGCTAGCTTAAGCTGGTGAATGAAAAGGCCCAGTACTCTAATTTCCTCTCTCTCGGGTATTTGTTCTGATCCAAGTCGCAATTCTATCTTGTCTGTGCATTTTTTGGAGGGATGAATATGGACGAATTCGGATTTTTTTGGTGAGCACTGAAGGCCGCATTTTTTCGCGTACTCATTTACAGCGGTGGCTGCCTCCTGCAAGCTGGCCTCCATTTCTCCGAGAGAGCCCTGCGTGGCCCATATGGAGATGTCGTCCGCGTACAGCGCGTACTGCACACCCGAGACTTTCTCTATGTGGACCGGGAGATTTTTCATTGCCATGTTGAAAAGAAGCGGGGATAGCACCGCTCCCTGTGGTGTACCTCTCGTGCCTAATAGAAAGGGACCGTGGTCTGCGTTCTGGATCCTCACGTAGGCCTGTCTGTGTGAGAGGAAGCGTTTTATACACTCGAACGCGTTCTTTCCACATCCCGTCTCCGAAAGGTGTGTCAGGATGGCCTCGTGCGTCACATTATCGAGGGCTCCCTTCAGATCTAGGGCCAGCACTATCTTATCGCCGTTCGGATGTTCTATTGGATTCAATATTTCTCTGCTAAGCTGTAGCAGGACGTCCTGAGCCGATTTATATGGCCTAAAGCCATACATCGAGTCGGCGAAGACTCGCTTATTTTCAAGATACTCGGAAAGTCTGTCTCTGACCATTGTTTCCATCAATTTGCCTACGCACGACGTGAGAGAAATGGGCCTGAGGTTGTCCGTATCTATGGCTTTGCCTGCCTTTGGGATGAAAGTTATGAGTGCCGTCTTCCATTCGGTGGGAAGAGGAACTTCGCCCGTCCAGATCGAATTGAAGTGTTCTAGCAGGGATTTGTATGCGTGGTCTGGTAGGTTTGCTAGGAGTTTTACCGTGATCCCATCCCTTCCTGGCGCGGTCCCGCGTTTCATTCTCGCTAGGGCTGCCTTGAGCTCGTATAGTTTGAAAGGTTCATCTAGCTCAACATTCTCGTCTCCACTGTACTTGTAAGCTTCTCCCCTTGGGTCTTGGGTCGTGCTCAAGTACTGGTCTCGGAGCTTCAGCACTAACTGGGCCGTATTTCCTTGAAACGTGTGTATTGCTCTCTGCAGGTGTTTCTGCGACTCGGTGCGCGTCTGGTTTGGATCTATGAGAGCTCGGAATAGACGCCATGTGTTTTTGCCAGACATCTGCCTAGCTGCCGCGTTGCTCCTCTCTACCCAGTTAGCGTCCGCGAGTTGCGCCGCGTATTCTGCCGCCTCGTTTGTTATCACCGCGATCCGGGTTTTTAGCTTGCGGTTATGTTCCTGCCTGCGCCATTTTTTAACCATGCTGCGTCTGGCTTCCCAGAGGTGGAGGAGGTGGGTGTCCACATCCGTCACCACCTCAGAGAGCTTTACCCGCGTTTCTGTCGAACGGAGACTGGTCAGCAGCTGTTTGGTCCAGGCTTGGTATCCCTGCTCCTGGATAGAGCTAACATTATATTCTTTTCTAAATTTTGCCCAGTCCGGCATCCTAGTCTGCCAAGTCGGTCTGGTAAGGGGTTTAGTGCGGATCGTTATGTTGATCAGACAGTAGTCACTACCGACTGTTTCCTCCGTATTCGTCCACTCCACTCCCCTCGCGTTTTTTGAAAAAGTTAAGTCCGGACAAGTGTCCCTCTGCGCCGAGTTCCCAATTCGCGTGGGGTACGCCGGGTCGGTGTGTAAGGTTAGGCCTAATGTGGACGCTGCCTCCGCTAGCTTCCGTCCTCGTATGTCCTCTCGGTTGTAGCCCCATGAGAGGCTCTGCGCATTGAAATCTGCTAACACTAGTAACGGATCTCGTCCCGCTTCCCTGACAGCCCTACTCAGGAGTGTGGAGAAAGTTACATTTTTTGCTTTAGGTGGGCAGTACACGTTCAGGATGTGGAGCGGCGGATCATCCTTTTTTATGGGCAGGAGAGTCACCATCACGTATGAAAAGCTGGCTTGTAATTCAAGATCTATCAGATTTGCTGTGAAATTTTTGTGCACGAAGATGCATGTTAGGGGGTCGAGTTGGAACGTTTTGTAGTTTGTGAGGCTCGCGTTCCCGCCTGGCTCCTGTACGGCCACCACTGCCGGAGTATGCTCGAACGTGGAAAGGTGCATCCTAAGGTCCGCTCTCTTAGTCTTTGGTTTAAAGCCTCGAATATTCCACTGTGTTAAAATTATAGGACTCTCCTTAGTTCGTCCCGCCATGTTGTGCCTGAAGATTGTTATTCTGGAGGGGGAGCTGCTGCAGATTCTAACCCTCACTGATCACACTACGCATCTTGTGAGTTACGGGATTCGCGAGTCTCCTTGTGTTAGCATACTTGCGAATCGTCATCGCTTTCGCTATCTGTCGTGATACTATGGAGGGAATGGATTCCTCTATCTTCCTCATCATAGCTTCTAGTTTGTTTTCCATGCTAGGCTCTGCGGCGCTTTCCATCGCCTCCTCTTGCTGAGGCGGCTGAGATTTAGCTAGTGCAGTTTCTAGTTTGCTGGTTAGTAGCTCTATTTGAGCTTTTAGGGCTGCTATCTGTTTTCTTAATTCAATTTCTACCAAATTTGGTGTAGGTGGAGAGGTAGTATTGGGAGGAGGAGGGGCGACCCCACTCACCGGCTGCTTCCCGTTCTTGACCATGCTGACCCAGTTCCTCTCTTGATTGTTTTCTTTAGAATTTGGCTCCATGTTAATCGAAGGGGGCGGGGGATTCTCGCTCCTTCTTGTCTTTTTCTTGCTTTTCTTCTTTTTCTTGTTCTTGTTACTGGATTGTTGCTGCTCGTTCCTTCGGAATTTCGCAGTGCAGTCTTTAGAGTTCGTGGCGTGTTCGCTGCCACATACCGCACATTTTGGATTGCACTCGTGAGGGGCCCGCACCCCCTCCACAAACGGAGCTTGCGTTCCGAAGAGTCCGCAGTTTTCTTGCCTCGGTGTCGGGCAGGCATCTGCCCTGTGTCCCACCGTGCCACACAGGTTACACGCTGGTATAGTGCGACGGTAAGTGGCTACCGGTATAACTTCCGCGTTATACAGCACAGCTCTGGGCTTGTACTTCCATTCCAAGGTGACCCTTGCTTTTTTCGAAGTGCCGAACTTTCGGATCTCCAGGATTTTGCTCTCTCCGCGAAAGATTCTCACCTTCCCTCGCAGGGATTCGGTGGTCTCCAGATTGGCCACAGTGATGACTCCGTGTACCACGTTGTCCTCATTTTGCTTTACGTGTCCACGCAGATAGAGGCCCTGCCCTTGCGTTCGGATTGCAAAGTCGCCGACCAGTCTGTCTGCCGCATGGATGCTTGACGGGCCCACAATGATCAGGTTTTGGTCCCGGGACACTGTGAAGAAACAATTTTCTGCTTCGGCCTCCCCGACTCGCTGTCGTAGAGCTAGGCCCAACTCGCCGTGTTGCAAGTTCTTCAGGTCTGTGGCCGTTAGTGGTTTGATGATTAGCACCACGTCGTCTGGTCTGAATCTGCACAGAAACTTGGGCTTTCATGCAGCTCTGACTTGCTTTGGGCCTCCGGTTGCGCGCTCACCGGGTTCTGAGTCGGGTAGCGCGTGGCGGCCTCCGTCTGCTGACGTGGCCTTCCTTTGCGCGCTGGCTTGGAGTTTCCGGGCTCGCTTTTCAAAAGCCCGGATCACATTTTCACTGCAGGCTTGCTCTCGGCTGGTCTGTGGCAAGGTTGTCCATGTCATGCCTTCCGGGTCGTAGCCGCGTTGCTGGTTGGCGTTTGCCATGTTCGCCAGGAGCGGCCTTCCCGCCGTGGGATGCCGGCGTTCAGCCGATAGGCTGAGCCGCGGCTCCACAACGGATAGGAGCAAAAGTGCTCCAAAAAGTCGAAAACTCAGTCCACCGCGTTGAGAGTGGTCTCCCTGCGTTCCGGATGACTTGATGGCTCTTCAAGGTCCAATCGTTTTGGGATCCGACGCGTTGTTCCACCGCTACAGTCGAAAATCGCTGGAGCCGATCTTCCATGCGTCCGTCGCTGCGCGCGCTAGAGAGATTCCTAATTTGTGCGAGGTGATCCCGCGCAGCAGATTTGGTTTGCGTGGGGTCGAGCAAGTGTCGGAGCAAGAGCCAGGTTTTCTTACCGCCGAGCTGTTCGTTCATTCCATCGCAAATTTGCCCCCACTTGTTTCTCCAGGTCGCTGGCATGTGCCTCGATCTGCCTCTCTAGTTGTGCAATGCGCCGCATAATAATTGGTTCACAGGAAGGGAAAGGCGCAGTATCTGACACACTTGCTCTGTGAACACCTGAACCGCGCCGTAAGGGAAGGGATAAAGATTAGAGTGAAAGTGGAAAGAGACAAAGGAGAGCCGTAGTGCAGTGCTACGGAGTAATTTAGACCACCAGGGGATTTTTAACGTGCGCTGACATCGCACAGCACATGGACGCCACTTCGTTTTGCCTCCATCGAAACGCAGCTGCCGTGGTCGGGTTCGAACCCTGAAGCTCCGGACAGCAGTCGAGCGTCTTACCACTGTACCACGCCGGAGACACACATTTTCAGAAAAAAATGCACGGGCCTGCTACTGGCTCTATAGCTGAGCCACCTCCGCTGAGTCGTGCGGACAGAAGAGATGGATAACTCTACCAAACCAGGGTCCGTATTTCGAGCTTGCATCGTTATCGAAGTGCCGCCATCCAACGTGACCTCGAGTCATCTGATTGGTCGAAACGCGGGAACTGGGTGTTGCCAATACGGAACCGGAAGAGGTGGCCACATCATATTCTGAGATTTCCACCAGTCAGATTACTCGTGGTCGGCGAGATAGCGGTCAAGGTTGTGCTTTCACATTTTTCATGCACATCATCATCATCATCAGCCTGACTATACCCACTGCAGGGCGAAGGCCTCTCCATATTTCTCCACTTAACCCGGTTCTGTGCTAGCTGCATCCACTTGACCCCTGCGAACTTCTTAACCTCATCCGCCCACATAACTTTCTGCCGCCCCCTGCTACGCTTTCCTTCCCTTGGATTCCTTGGTCATCACTCCGTGCAAGAGTTGAGTTTAGCCATTCGGTGGATTATTTCCTTTTATTGCGAAAACAATACTACCTTCACTTGTCAGCCCTTCGCGTAGCGAGGCGGTAGCTACCAATAACCTTTAGCGTGACTTTTGGCGCGCCGCCGCCATGCACAGCTGCGCAAAAACAAGGGCCCCAACTCGCGCCGTCAACTCGCGAGGCGGTAGCTACCAACCGCGGCCTAACTCCCGCTCCTTCCACGAGAGGCGCTACAGCCGGAGTGACGTCATCCCATCTGCCTCAAAAACAGGGGCGCAATTAGTGACGTCGGCCGGCCTGCTGCACTGTGTAGCCCACCACCAGGCTTAGTATTAGGGCACCGCTACGAGCAGAAGGCGTGAATCGGCTAAGTATTGGGCGGCTAGTCCTCTTTTTTCTGTTTTCCCCTGCGCATTTGCGCTTTTCACCGTGTTGATATAACGCTCGCAGAGAGATTGTAACTATAAAGTGATGTCTACGCAGTCTCCCGGCCAGGGGCGCTCCCCCTGGTCGGCTTTCATTACTCCTCACGATCTACCTCTGGAAACGTTCCAACGATCTGGCGTTCCAAACATTCCTGTGGCGCTGGTGCCCAAGGATGGCGGATTTATTAAAATGAATAACCCTGGGACTGTTCGAGCTGCTCTCCAGGCAGCCTCTACCCTGTATGACTCGATCACAGAAGTGAGGCAGTTTGGGCGTGGCGGGATACTGTGCCGATCTCCAGACCTCAATTGCGTGAAGGATCTGCTTAAATGCAATTCATTTGGATCACTTCAGGTGAGCAGCTTTATCCCTACTCATCTTGCATGCACAAAGGGATTAGTCCGAGGAGTAGACTCTTCTTTAATTCCAGCTGAGACCCTCGACCTTCTTTCGGCGGCTGGTGTGGTAGCGGTGTACCGTTGCAGCCGGGAGGTTAATAATACGCGGGTACCAACAGAGTCGGTGATTGCCACATTTGCGGGAACTTCATGCCCGTCAGAGATAAAAGCATGGCCATTGATCTTCCGTGTGGATCCTCTTGATTCTAAGCCACTGCAGTGCACTAATTGCTGGCGATATGGTCACAGTGCTCGTGGTTGTAAGTCCTCCGTGCGGTGTTCAAAATGTGGCGATGGTCATCATTCGTCATCATGTTCACAACAACACGACAAATGCTGCCTTTGCGGTGGAGCCCACGCTGCAAACTCCTTGGAGTGTCCATCTCGAAAACAGGAGCTGCAAATTCTAGAGGTAATAGATAGAAAACGCTGTTCGCGTCATGACGCTGTAATAGAAGTTAAGGACCGATTACACGGTTATGCAGGTGTGTCAGCCCGATCAGGTGTGCCTATGGATGCATCAATCTCAAAGGCGATAATGACTGCAGTGGAAGCATCAATGAATAAAATGGTCGACCGAATAGTTGCTACTGTCACAGAGTGTTTTTCTAACGTTCTGGCAGTTCAGCTAACGCAAGCCCTGCAATCAGGAACAGCCCCTTTCATAGCAAATATGCCCTCTGAAAGCTCTCAACTGCTTGAAAGCACTACTGTTGCTTCGCCTAACAAGGCTGCTCTCCCAGATGACGATGAAAACATTGATGACGCAGAGATGGTAGAATCAGATGTGAGAATTCTAAAACGGTGTGGGTCTCCCATGTCCAATCATTCTTCTCCGCGGTCCCAACCAAAATCAAAGAAACATCAGCATACATTAAAGCCAAAGGATAATATTTTGGGGCAGGCAGTTGCGGCTGCCAAGATTTCACAATCATAGGGGCACTAAGAGTTATCCAGTGGAACTGTCGTTCAATTCTAACAGCTTCAACAGATTTAGTTTACATTTCTTCTCAATATAATCCACACATAATTATTTTGCAAGAAACTTGGCTAACAGCCGAAAAGCATTTCTATTTACAAAATTATCATTCATTCCGACAAGATCGCCAATCAAAAGGAGGAGGTTTAATTATATTTGTCTGTACAAAATTCTGTCACAGGGCTAAGATTTCTTTCCAGTTATCTTCTATAGATTGTGAGTTATTGGCCCTAGACTTTGAAATTCCAGGGCACTGTCCGTTTTCCTTAGTGAATGCTTATTTCCCTAGCGGTGTACAAGATACAAAACCTCTAGATCTACTATTAGTTAATTGTCGAAACTCAGTTCTTCTGGCTGGTGATTTTAATTCGCATCATGTGTCATGGGGCTACAAGACAGATAGTTGTGGCAAGCGTCTTTGGGATTGGATAACAAATAATAACTTTTCCTGTAGAAATTCGGGTTCGGCCACATTTATAAGAAAACACAGTAAATCTGTGTTAGATTTAACTTTTACCTCTCCCAGTCTCTTCGTTAATAATTGGTCGACACTTGATTGTGGCACCTCTAGTGACCACATACCGATTGCGTTTGAGGTTAATCACCCTGTAACTCCAGCGACTTCTCAGTTGAAGTCATTTATAAACTATAATAACTTTCAGTCAACGTTACGCTCTAATCTTGAGTCATTGACTAACACGGATGAAGAAGAAAAATCAAAACGCCTATGCTCGGTGATTGAGGATTGCCGTAAGAAGTCTGAGATCTTGGTACGGAGCTCAAAGGGGAATACTTCAGCTGTTTGGTGGAATGCTGATTGTTCCCGAGAATACAGACGTAGAAAGGCGGCATGGAAACAGCTTCTCCACAACCAGTGCCCGAAAAACTGGCAGGATTACAAGTTCATTGCTGCTACTTTTAAACGTACAGTTGCAAAAGCGAAGGACGAGTATGATGCTAAGCATTTTGATTTCCTTTCTAAATCTGGCAATCGAACTGCTCTTTTTGGTTTTTTACGCTCGCGGAAAAAGATTCCGCACGCACAAAATCTACATTCCTTCATTTCGACTCCACATGAAGCAATAGACACAATTGAAACAATTGCCAAAGGACTGGAGAAGCGTTTCTCGTCTGCACTTCCTTCGGGCTCGATACCTGTAATGCCAATGGAACCAGTTAATTATGATCCCCAAATTTCCGTTTCTGAGCTTTCTCCTATAGTTATGAGATTACCAGCCGCTGCTCCCGGTCCTGATAAAGTAACTTCAAAAATGTTAAAAATTCTTTTTGACGAGTCACCTCAGACGTTATTAGAGCTAGTAAATTATTCCATTAAACATGCTTGGATACACCCAGAATGGAAACTTGCCAAAATAATTCCTTTACTTAAGAATAAAGGCGGTGCCTTGTCCATTGATAATATTAGACCAATTGCATTAACATCAAACATTGCAAAATTAATTGAAAGAGTCATACTTATACGTGTTTCGGAATTCATGAATAAAGAAAATATCCTCAGCCCTTGCCAAATTGGTTTCCGTCAAAAGTGTTCCATCTGGAATGCGCATGCTGATCTCGAAAGTCGAGTTCTTTTAGCGCGACGCCAAAAAATGTACGCTGCGTTGATAACGCTAGATATAGCCAAGGCCTATGATAGCGTTGAGCATAGCATTCTATTGCAAAAATTGAAATCTCTTCAGTTTCCACATTATTTAGTAGCCTGGATATCTGAATTCCTCCAAAACCGAGAGTTTTACTGTGCACTAAATGGCGTCCATTCTGGCAGATATAAGCAAGCCAGGGGAGTGCCGCAAGGAGCAGTCCTTTCACCAGTCCTTTTCAACATACTACTCAGCTCAATACCAGTTAATTATGACGTTCGCACTTACGTATATGCGGATGATATTGCGTTTTTTGCAACTGCATCGGATATTCAATCCCTTTATCTCCACTTGCAAACGTACCTAAACTCTATTGAGAATTGGTTGTGTGGCTTGCGTCTCACATTAAATGTCAACAAAAGCGCAGTCCTCGTATTTAACATAAAAGATTCTGTAAGTATGTCTGTAATGTATCAGCAGCAAATAATACCACAGGTTAAATCATTAAAGTATTTAGGGGTCACTTATGATGATAATCTTTCATGGCAGCCCCACATTAACCATATTGCTACGAAAGGGGCTCGGGCCGTGGGCATGTTGCGCCGAATTAGTCGTCCCAGGTCTGGAATGCGGAGAGATGTCCTTTTAATGATTTATATTATGTATGTGCGTCCAATTTTAGAGTTTGGTTCAGTCTTGTTTTCTGGATCAGCAACTTATAAAATTCGACCGCTAGTTCTGTTGGAGCGAGAAGCACTTAGGTTGTGTCTGGGACTTCCAAAATTTGTTGCCAACAATGTGCTCTACCTTGAAGCCCGGATTCCACCCTTGATATATAGATTACAAATTCTAACCGTTCAGACGTACTTAAGGATATATGAATCAGAGTTTCACCGATCTATGTCTATTTTTTGCTGTCAACCGACCTCCTTTTTCGGTGTCCATTGGTCTAAATTTCACACCCCGCAGGTTGTTATGGTCAAAAATTTGCTGGACCCTTTAAATGTTTCCCTTCCTAGTATTCTACCCATACAAACCATCGGTTCATCTATTAAAATTGTCTTTGACGACATATTCCCGAATAATGCTAAAAACTTATCATCCGTTATTCTAAACGGATTATTAGAAGACCATTTAAGAAGTCTTTCTGCTAGTTTAGTTGTAGCTACTGACGCATCTCAAAGTAATGAAAAGGCGGGTGTGGGTATATATTGTCCACATTTAGACTGGTCTTTTTCTGTCCGGCTTCCGGACTTCACCCCAATTTTTGAGGCAGAGTTTCTGGCGGTGGTACTCGCTTTACGAAAATTAGACTCCTCTTTTTCTAAAGTGGCAGTAATTTCCGACTCTCTATCCTTGTGTTCATCTCTCTCTTCGTCGGTGGATTCTGCAATAGTAAAAACCTTTGTCTCCCTGATCCCTAGACATTTGAAAATTGTACATATGGTATGGGTTCCAGGCCACAGCAATGTGACTTTAAATGAATATGCTGACAATTTGGCAAAAGAGTCCCTTAATGGCCCCGTATTATCTATCCTTCCGGCGACCGCGTACATCACCGCAGCGAGGTTTCGAAGAAACGTCCTATTAAATATGAAAAATGGACATCTTTTAAGATCTGATGACTACCTGCATCTAAATTATTCTTGGAATAGAAAATTATGTCATTCACGGCAACTTGAGATTTCACTAACACGGCTGCGATGCCGTATCCCACCTTTAAATTTCTATCTTTACAGGTCTGGTTTGGCACTGTCTCCCGTCTGCGCATTTTGCGGTGAACAAGAAACATTAGATCACTTTTTATTGTTTTGCCGCCGCTTTACTACGCTGAGAAAGCAGTTGATGGAAAGGCCATTGCAACAGCTTGGCCTTAGTTTAAGCAGCCCGACATTGTTATCATTTGGCGCCACAATCCTTGGGCACAGTCACAGGTCTGTGTTAACTGCCATGCAAAATTTTTTACTGGACTCAAATCGTTTGCCTTGCTAAATATTTAAACATCACTTGCTCTAAAATTGTAGTGTCAATCTCCCGTGAGTGTTACCACTTTTCATTTTATATTTCACTTATCTCCCGTTTTGTTTCCTTTGCTCTACCCCTCAAATCATTTTTTTTTATGCAAGTATATTAAAAAAAAAAAAAAATCTTTGCTACCCAATTCTTGGCCGATCCCCCTCTGTGGGTATGTGCCATAAGTTATTTGGACAACAACAACAACAACAACGACGTCGGCTCGCGAGGCGGTAGCTACCAGCCGCGGCCCAACTCCCGCTCTACAGCCTACAGCCTACAGAGCGCTACAGCCGGAGTGACGTCATCCCTGAGACTGTTGTGAGACCGTTTAGAACGACGTTTGGGGCGCCGGTTCGGGTAGGCCCTTAAAACACCGAGAGTTAAGCCCAACGTTGATCTACGGCTGGGCGAAGCTGCAGTTGTGCCACATGCTCCTAAAGCTAATAAGAATTTTGGGACTGCAGCCGCAGCTACCACCGGGGGTGCGACGTCAAATACTATAGGAGGTGGCCTAGCGGCTGGTGGAACCACCGCAGTCTCCAGGGATGCTTTCATTTCTGCTGGCGTAAATAATGTCATTGCAGCCGGTGCTCGAGCAGCAGATGTACATTCTGCCTTAACCTCACCCACAACCAAGTATATCATTGGAGCCACGGCACTCCTTGCCTCGCTACTAGTTATACATAGAATAACCAGGCAGCACCCCGCAATAAACAATAGTTGAACCATATGCTGTGGCCAGAGTGAATCACTGCATAACCATAAGCATAACCACAAGCACCACAACCGGCTACACCGCCAGCTGAACCTAGCCATAGCTATTGCTTTCGCAATTACCAGGCTTAACCAAGCTAAGTCACTACGAATTTTTTCACCGGAATTTCACCTTCAAGATAAAAGTGCTGGCACGGCGTAACTTTCAGACCTAGCGTCGCATATCCTACCCCACGTCGACGGACTCCCGCCCCTGTGGCGGCCCTGAGACTACCACGATGAAAAGCGCCGTGGACGGAGAGGATATTGACCCTCCAGAATTAGAGAACGGTGAGTGGGAGACCGTTGTCAGCATGCACGACCGCATGAGGAAGAAAGACGCAAAACCCGCGTCGAGCTCCGTGAACGCCGGCGAGCCCGGCGCCGGTGAGAAGAAATCTGTCATCCAGAGAAGCAGGCAAGATCCCAACATCCGCAAAAGGGCACCAATGCCGAATCTCCAGGAAGGCTACTATAAAATAACCTTTCGGCCAAGAGGCTGGAATTTAAATGACGATGTGCCACGTCGCCTACTGCAGGCCATGTGCACGTCTGCAAACCTACCCTATGTAAACGTCCTGGACGAAGATATTTCAAGAATCAACTCCGGAAACAACACGTACACGATCAGCACGCCCAAACGTCAACGAGCGAGCGCTTCGTGAACATCAAATACATAGATATAGACCAGAAGACCATCGACATGGCGCCCTACATCGCGGCACCCGACGAGGCTATTAAGGGCGTCGTATAGAACGGCTACGGCATCAGAACTCAGGAAGAAGTCCGCCAAGGCTTTATCAAGCGGAACCCGAACATCGCCGTACTCAGCGCAAGGAGAATCTGCAAGTAAAGGTCTATCCTGATCACCTTTGGAGAGAAAAGGCTTCCAAGACAAGTTTTCTACTGGGGCTCAGTGTTCATCGTCTTCCCGTACCGAGAACGAGTGGAGACATGTTACAACTGTAGGAAGACGGGGCACGGGACAGATGTGTGCTACAAGCCACGGCTAGAGCGTTGCCGCAGATGCGGCGAAAGCCACCCGGAGCCAACGGACGGAGAACTACCGACGTGCAAGCCCGAATGCATTGTATGCGGGGGGATGCACAACACCGACAGTAGGAATTGCAAGTATAGGCTGCTCAAGACACGGCCCCAAAAACCCAAGAATGACCTAGGGCTACATGACTCTGCACATCAGCCACGATCGCGGGTTAGCAACAACCACAAAGACTACCGGGGGAGAAGTACGTCGAACTGCTTTCCGCCACTGCCGGCCGTGGCCGCGCCGACAGGAGACGGCGTCATCGGCTCAGGTCCTGACGAAGTCAAAGGAAGGAGTTCAAGCAAGAGTGGAGAGACAAGCAAAAGATGAGCTGGCCAGTTAAGGAAGAAGGAACTGGTAGAACAACTCGCTAATAGGGACAGAGAGCTTGGAACCATATAGAAGGAATTGGCAGAAATGAGGAAACTTATTACTGATAACAAGAAAATGGAGAGGGTACTCAAAAAGTCACTTATTCATGATTCACAAAGCACTAGTTAATCGTCTCCATGTGATACAAACGAAATGGTACATAACAAAATATCAACGGAGACGGACGCCCGAGTTCCCACGAAAAGACCTCTACCTAGAGAGGAAAACACAGAAGACCGCAAGCCCAAAAAGGTGGCAGAAAATTCGAATGAGGAAGCATCGACCCCGACTTACAGCAAGCTTAGGTTGGACATGATTCTACTCATGAAGTGGGCAGGAGCTCAAGATTCCAGAATAGATGTCGTTTCGGCTAGAGTTGACAAACTAATCGAGCAGGTAGACAATCTTAAGGCGGAATTCGTCGAACAAACAATGACTCGCTTCCAGCAAATTATGGAACGACTAACGAACATAGAAGCAAGGCTTCCCCCGGTTGCCAGCAACACCCTCCCTCAGCTGCCATCGCAGCAACAGTCCTTGAACATCATGGCCCCTCACCACCAAATTAAAATCTGGCAGTGGAACTGCAGAGGTTTCCATTCTAAGAGAGAGAACCTGCAGGCTCACATTCAAAAAATTGAAAACGCACCCAATATAATCATGCTACAAGAGGCAAGCGGCACGGTAAAAGTAACCGCCTACGCTAGGTATACTCCGCTAGACTTACAAGTTGGCCATAAACCTAAGTCGTTTACGGCTACGTTAGTGCAGAGAAATTTGATAGCAATACAACATGAACTCTAAAACACGAGTGAAGACTATGTAATGATTGAACTAATCCCAAACACTAAGGGAGACAACAGTCTCTTTATTCTGAATACGTACAACTCGCCCAAAAACCGAGGGGCAGGGCTGGCAGATCTTTTACGGAAAGCCATAAGACTAGCTGACAGAAAAGGACTAATAATCACTGGGGACTTCAATGCCCCGCAACCGGCTTGGGGATATAGGATGACCTCCTCAAAGCAAACAAACTATGGATGGAAATTCAACATTAAGACTAACAATACTAAACAACCCACAAGACCCCACAAAGATAGGCAGCAGCATCAGTGTAGACACGTCCCGAGACTTGACCTTGAGGGCGAGAAGTGGTCAAACACCGGACACACCTTAGGTAGTGATCACTATATTATAGAGATTGAAATACATACCAGACCGCTGAAGGGGATGCTGCACAAAAAGAAACTGACAGATTGGGATACTCTTAGAAAAGTCAGGGACAGAACCGCTCCGAGGGAGTGCGTGAATCTAAATAAATGGGTTGAACGACTCAAAAGTGATGTAAACACACACACTAGAGAGATCCCAAGCGCTGGAAATGATATTACAGATTGGAGGTTGGCCCACATGTGGGGAGCCCACGAGAGCCTTACGAAAAGATGGGAAAAGCAGAGGCGCAATAGAAGGCTAAAGAAGAGAATATCTACACTTGAACGACAGATAGAAGAATACGCGAGCGAACTTCAGAGTCAACACTGGGGGCAGATTTGCGATGAATTGAATGGAAACCATAGGTGTAGAACCACATGGCAACTTCTTCGCCACTTGCTAGATCCAGAACAAACTAAGACCGCTGCTCAAGGACAGCTGAAAAAATTGGTCTATAAATACCAGAGTAAACGTCAGGTTCTTCTCGTTCTTTAAATCTTCCGCACCTCTGCAAGGTGCTCCTCGATTCGGCAGGCGACGTGCAGTTCACACACAACCACACAATGAGACGCAGGAAGACGAAGTTGCGGTAACAAAACGAAAATTAACTTTATACGACACAAACACATGATACAGAAAACTTATTCACACGAGACAGAGAGGAGGCGACACACTGTACAAAAGAGACTGAGCTAAAAACTAACATCAAACTGAGCGCATCGCTCTTTTTACGACTTCTCAGTCGGAGCCTGCCTGCTACGCTGTCTTCTCCGAGCGAGAATCGAATCAGAACCAGAACCGTCAGCAACTGCGCGGCGCGCTCTTAAATAGCCAGCGCCGAACCTTCTAGGTGTGGAGGAGGAACGAAAAACAGAGTAGCGCTGCCAAAGCTATGCCTTCCCCCCTTGGCCTTCTGGAGAGGCCTCGAACTTTCTCGAACATGGTCAGCACGCGCGGCCCTCCCGCGCGAAGCGAGTACGAGGGCCTGGACCGTGCTGGGGAATGCACGTTTGACTCCGCGCATGGCGACGAGGGCGAGGAGTCGCAGCGCGGTGGCCGAGATGACGCAATCGGTCGCGTCGCTTTCTCGTAGCTTGGAGAACATTCCATCGCCGTTTTCTGCGGCGCGCGCGCCGAAACATTAAAGAAAGGACCACCGCGGCTTTACACGCCCCACCATAAGAGGATTGCTGGGCTTTTTTGCCCAGCCAAACCGAACAAATATAAAAGGCCGCGACTTTCCCTTCACAAGAACACGATCTACACGCACAGTTCCTTTTCACAGTCCCAGGGTGGCACGAATGACATTCGCGACAGGTCGCAGTTCCTGATACACCAAGTTCACAAGCACGTTTCTTGTGTACAGTTACTGCACGGCATGCAAAACGTTCACGGCAAGTCCCATATCCTGGAGTTCCGCACACATCACATGTGGTCAAGTCCGGCAAGTGTTCTTTGCATGCTTCGCTTGCCACTTCATGCTCGCGAGCGCACACACTTTCAAGCACAGGCGAGCAGGGCCGCTCACGCCCGCCGGCGCGACGCTGCTCAGGCTCATGTGGAGAATTTGTGTCATCTCGACACTCGTTAGAGCTAGGGAGGGGCGCGGCATCGTGCGGCTCGTGTAGGTCTGCAAAACTGCAGCATGCTAAACACTGGCCTTCGAATGGGGGACTCGTCGCTTCACTGAGCGTCTCGGGTTCACGAGTGCGAACGGTGGCCAATTCAGCGCCTGCCATGGCACTGACCTTGCTATTTACGGCCGCTGATGAGGTCGCTCTCCTACATACCGCATCTTCTGCGGTCCACGTGTTCGTAGCCGGCGCGTCGTGGTTCATCGCGGCGGTCTCGACTTGCGGTGTTGCGGTCGATAAACCTCCAGCGATGATGTCCTGCTCTTTAGAGCCTGAGGGATGGGACGTATCCTGTAACTCTCATCGATTTTCGCTTATGCTACCCCCTGTAAGCTCATCCTCGCGCGGGGTGTTCGCTACATCCTGAGGTGTGTTTGGTTCACATTTGGAACCGGTGGCTAATTCTGCGCCTATCGTGGTGCTGACTTTGATGCTTGCGACAGCTGCTGATACTTCTGCCCTACAAACAGCATCTGCAGCGGTCGCCGTAGGATCGTGGGTCTCGACGATCGCATCTCTCGCGACCGCTGTCACTGAATTAACTGTGGCGCCCTGTTCTTGGTAAGCGCTCGCGCCCGGTGTGGCTGTTTCACCCGCATTTGCTGCATTTAACGCGTCAGGATCAGTTTGTGAACACGCCGCAGCTTTACGTTCTTCGATTACCTCGTCTACAGCGGGTTTGAGTTCGGTCTCCTGCTGCCGCGCGTTTTCCCGTGTACCTGATGGGACCCTGATACCCTCGGTAATATGATCGCACGCGGGCACTTCTATTGGGAAGATTCCAGCCGATATTTTGGCGTTGTTTACTTCGCTGGTCGGCAACGCACTGCGCACGCCGACAGCATCGCTCGCTCCGGCGAAGGTCGACTCCGCCGGCTCTGTACTCGCGGCAGCGTCCGACACCAAGGCTGCTGCGTCACCAGACATGTTCCCTTCGAGTACTATTCGGGGCCGCTCTTTCGAAACGCTATTTTTAGTTTCTTCTACTTGCTTCAATTTGGCATCCGAGGGGCATTTGCCCTATTTGTAATAACTGGATCGCTTTTTGAGTTTCAAGTTCGTGCTTTCTCAATTCTACCTCCATCTTTCTCATTTCTATCTCGGCTTCTATCTCCATCTTTCTAATTTCTAATTCAGTTTCTCATTTCGCTTTTGTTGTGTGTTTCTTCTGCCTTCTTGCGTCTGCGAGAGTTCTAACAGGCACACTGGTATAGTGCTCTAGAATATTGGGCAGTGTGACGACCGGCGCCGGAGAGCGGGCCGCTTTTGCGATGACAAGAACCGACTCCCGCGAGACGGCGCGACGTGCAACAGGGGTGCCACGTTCGCCGCTATAGTGCTCTATCGCCGCTCGGCGCGTAGCGGCCGCGGGATAGCGGGGGTACAGAGGAGGGGTGCGGTTCTCTTTGAAGCGATTTTCAGACGCTACGCAATTAGTGTGATAATTAATAAAGAGGCGACTTATTCCAGGGGCTTAAACTGATCCCTGCCGTTTTTTCTGGAGACATTGGGCACGCTTGGGTAGTCCTTCGGAGCAGCGCGCTATGTTTGAATCGCCATCTGAAACTCTCAATATTTCTTCCGGCGGACAGTTACAAATCGTCCAGATGAGCAATTTGTACTTAATGTTTGCAACGAAGCGTGGTGTTTTGCATTCGTTTTTCCCGTAAGGGAATAAAGGCTACTGCCCACGAGCGCTATTAACACGCGGAGAAAAACAGTGTACATGCGAATCGGGGCTTCGTAATGCCTCCTTAGGAACACTTATTTTTTCAAACCTTATTTACGAACACCTGCTTACATTTTGCAGCTTGCGCTTATTAATACATAACAACGTTTATCTTAAATCGTCACTAATCTGTAATATATCTCTTTAATCGGTGTTCTTTATGTGCCCTAATCACCGCTTATATAAATTACAAATACAGTGTGCGAGCAAAACACATTTATTCACTACCGTACTAATTTAAAGCACTGTGGTATTTACCGGCAAAAAAAATAAATAAACAAGGTATACGCGACTCAAGGATTTATTCTTTGTTCGTTAACATATACGTATATCACTGATATTTGTTTGCGTGCCACTAACCAAAGGGTGAACCAGCTGTTTAGATGAAAAAAAAAAAAAGTCAAGTACAGCTACGGCATTACTTCAAATAAAATGTCAAAAATTAAACCTGTCACATACGTAATACGTTCATAGTGGGCACTTGAGTGCGGATGCTTTACTGGCATCAAATGGTACAGAGCAAACAAACAAAAATAAAAGCACTGATAATTACGCGTCGAATTGCCAGGTATGATGGAGTTCTTGGCGCGCACCGAGAGAAAGCGGAAAAATGCGAAAAAGATGACGAACACCTAATACGCAAGCAATTAAAATAATGCCGAAAAATGCGGACATGATACGTGTTTATTCTTTGAGTGTGCGGTATGAAATATAAGTAATCGACTGGATATACTTGCAACTACTGCTTACCGGACTATATATAATCGGGCTACTTGCCGCGGGTGCTCTTTGCAGTACTAACCAGACTATAATTGTTAACAAGGTTGATATTACACGTGAAATACTTCCAAGGGAATTTAATTATTTTCCTTTTGGGAACTCTTGTCGTGATTCGCTTACTTCGCAAAGAGCGAAGCCGCAAAAACACAATAAATTTCATTGCTTCAAGTGGGAGCTTTTCTGGTGCTCCAAGTAGGTAAACTTTTTGAACCTTCACATTTTACAGGAAGTTTTCAAAATCTGAAGTGCAAAGCAGCCGAAAAGGACCGTGCATCGAGGCAAATTGTTGAGTAAATTGCGACTTAGCTTTGAAACCTGTAACGCTATTTTTGTTCGTGGTGAGAAACCATGCCGGCCTCACAACCTCTCTTTCGCAGAAGGATGATCTAGCGGAAGCGAATAAGCGTATACCTTATAGCCTCTGCGTCCTCTATTTTCCGTCGTTATTTCTATTTCAAAGCTATTCATTTTTTTTTATTTTGTATGAACATAAAACAGGACTAGAGCGATCTTCTGGAGGCAATGAGTTGCATATTACCGGTGGCTTGCGTACCTTAGAATGGAAACATTTTCTTGAACAATTAGGTCATCTCTACCTCCATGCCACATTTAATTCATTCCAACTGAATGCCGACTTCTCTTGTGGCTTCAGTGACGTACTGTAGTCGGCATAGTTGGCGTGGGAAACAACGGAATATACCATTTTGGACTGTTTTGATAATGGGGTTACTGTGACCAGTTTTAGTCAGCGCTCGAACGCACGTGTTGTATGTTTCACTTCTTCATACATCCTGCCTCCAAACTGCCCTCTTTTCAAAACGACTACATTCCTGGACGTGAATTAGGTGCTTTAGGAATGATAAAGCAAGCTGTACGGCGAGTGAAGCGTGCTGTGCGAGTCGTACGCCGGCCCTCTCCAAGCTGTTTTCTTCGGAGCCAACTCCTGTCATGTTATTTCCCCGTTGTGTTGCCGACGGCCAAAATGGAAAATAAATTAGGTGATTGCTAACAGTACTGAGCATCGTTAACCGGCATATTTGTAAAATCTTTTCGCGAACAGCTCGAGACGACGCAGAAGCAAACAAGAACGTACAGTCCGCGCGGTATCCGCCCCGCCGCACAGCCCGCATACGCGGGTGCTCGGACGGCTGACACACCAGTTGCTGGTGGCGCCCTCTGCGCTGCGGCGCCTCCGTCATCGCAAAAGCGGCCCCTCGCTCCCATGTATTTCGCGGCGCGGTCGACACACTGCCCAATCTTCTAGAGCACTATAACACTGGTCCGACCAGCACGTGTCATCTTCGTACCACTCACAGTGTTATTCTACTGCACGCCGACACCACGCACCTCCCGCTCCCAATGCTTGAGCCACGCACACCAACGGACTCAAGAAATCCCGCTCACCTGAGCAACGGTTGCGCCTTCCTCGCCGCGTCGCTCCTCGCTGTGGAGCACTTCCGATCGTCGCTGCCTCTGACCGTCACCGCTGAGGGTCCCTGGGTCCTTGCACGCGTCGACAAAGTTCCTAACCCGAACGACCGGGAGATCTCAGCACCTCAGCAACGGTTGCTCCCTCCTTGCCGCGCCGCTCCTCTCTGGTGGGCATTCCTATTCGCCGCTGGCTGTGACCGTCTCTTCTTGGGGTCCCTAGGTCCTTGCACGCGGCGAAGCTCTTCCACCTTGAACGGCCGGCAGATTTCGGTGAGCGCCGATAACGTTGCGACGGCTCAAGTAACGGGCTGGGCTTGCGGAGTGCTGCAGTTGCCGAATCGCACTGTCGGCTGCGCCAGTAAACGGTCAGGTTCTTCTCGTTCTTCTTTAAATCTTCCGCACCTCTGCAAGGTGCTCCTCGATTCGGCAGGTGACGTGCAGTTCACACAAAACCACACAATGAGACGCTGGACGACGAACTTGCAGTAACAAAACGAAAACTAACTTTATACGACACAACACAAGATACAGAAAACTTATTTACACGAGACAGAGAAGCGATCGACTCCACAAAAGAGACTGAGCGAATAACTAACGGCAAACTGAGCGCATCGCTCTTTTTACGACTTCTCAGTCGGCGCCTGCCTGCTACGCTGTCTTCTCCGAGCGAGAATCAAACCGAACTCAGAAACAGAACCGTCGATAGCTGCGCGGCGCGCTGTTAAATAGCCAGCGCAGAAGCTTCTAGACGCGGAGGAAGAACGGAAAACAGCTTAGCGCTGCCAAAGCTATGCCTCCCCTCCTCGGGCTTATGGAGAGGCCTAGAATTTACTCGAACCTGGTCAGCACGAGCAGCCCTCCCGCGCGAAGCGAGGAGGATGGCCGCGACCGTGTGGGGGAATGCACGTGTGACTCCGCGCATGACGACGAGGCCGAGGAGGCGCAGCGCGGTGGCCGAGATTACGTAATCGGTCGCGTCGCTTTCTCGTAGCTTGGAGAACATTCCATCGCCGTTTTCTGCGGCACGCGAGCCGAAACATTAAAGAAAGGACCACCACGGCCTTACAACCAGGGCACGGCTGAAGATCTCATAGAGGAACTGAGGAGCAGATACCTAAACACGTGCAAAGGGGGTTCATCTGCACCATATCGAGTACCAGAGAACACCGGGCTAGATAGGGACATATCAATAGTGGAGGTATGGAGAACAATGAAGCAGCTAAGAACCACATCAGCAGCGGGAGCAGATGGGATCAGCAATAAAATTCTGAGAAACCTAGATTTAGCATCAGTCACGGCGCTCACAGACTTTCTTAATGGGATATGGAAACGAGGTAGAATACCTTCACAGTGGAAACATGCTAAAGTTGGTTTGGTTTGTGGGGTTTAACGTCCCAAAGCGACTCAGGCTATAAGAGATGCCGTAGTGGAGGACTCCGGAAATTTCGACCACCTGGGGTTCTTTAACGTGCACTGACATCGCACAGCACACGGGCGCCTGGCTTTTCGCCTCCATCGAAAAGCGGCCGCCGAGGCCGGGATTCGATCCCGCGTCCTTGGGAACAGTAGTCGAGCGCCCTAACCACTGCGCCACCCCGGCGGGGCGGAAACATGCTAAAGTGGTCTTCATTCCAAAGCCTGGGAAGAAATTTGAAGTAGGCAACCTCAGGGCGATATCGCTAACATCGTGCCTAGGGAACCTGATGGAGCATGTAATACTAAACAGACTTCAGGAGTATTCAGAGGAAAGGGAGATATTTTCCGAAACAATGCTAGGTTTTAGGAGCAAGCTGTCCACGCAGATTGTAATGATTCAACTCAAAGCAGACATAAGTGACGCGCCCAATACAGGGGGCACAAAACTCTACTTGACCTTGATGTACAGAACGCCTTTGATAATGTCAAACACGAAGCCATATATTGAATAATCTGGAGGAAATCGCCCCTGGCAAGAGGATTTACGATTATGTTAGGAATTGTCTAACCGAAAGAACAGCAGAAATAAGCCTTGGAGACATCAGGTATGAGATAAATAAGCTAGGAGACGAGGGAATCCCACAGGGCTCAGTTCTTTCCCCTTTCTTCTTCAACCTAGCCTTAAAGAACCTTCCACCATCACTGAAAACATTGAAAGGGGTGAAACATACGCTATATGCTGATGATGTCACGTTATGGACATGCACAGGCAACGATGGGGAAATAGAAGAAAATCTTCAACAGGTAATCTACATTGTTGAAGAACATGCGGAATGGACAGGGCTGAAATACTCGCCAAGCAAATTGGAACTTCTGGTAATTCGAGAAACAAAAAAACGCAAAATTAAGACTGAAGACATTTTGGTGGATTTAAATGGCACACCGATAACCAGAGTGGACAAAATCAGGGTCTTGGGACTGATAACCCAAGACAAGTAAACGAACACAGAAATAATAAATCGACTTAAGTCAACATTTAACATGACGACCAGGTTGATAAGCCGAATAGCCAACAAAAGACGTGGGGTCAAAGAGAAAGATTTGTGCCGAATTGTTGAGGCTTTTGTGATAAGCAGATTAGCGTACACCATCCCCTACCTCAAGCTAGGGGTGGCAGAAAAGAACAAAATTGAAGCAATCATAAGGCAGGCATAAAAAGCAGCACTGGGGCTACCCCGCTGCACCCCTACGGAGAAAGCTCTTAAACTGGGGGTCTACAATAACACCATAGAACTATGCGAGGCACATATAATAACACAGCTAACGAGGCTCGCCCCCACAACCACGGGATGGAAACTCCTGGGTAAATTAGGACTACAAGATGTAATCCCGGAAAGAAATGCGCAAGTAAAACTGCCGGCTGAAGTAAGGAACGCACTCACTATTAAACCGCTACCAAAAAACATGCACCCTGCTTTTCATGAAGGCAGGAGAAAAAAAGAGCAAAGACCCTTGAGGCAAAGTTAGAAGGCTCTGAATACATTCTTTATGAAGATGAGGCGGAATGCGAAGGAGGCAGCTCTTTTGCTATCGTGGGCGTGAACGACTCTAGTAAAGCAATAATGGCAGGTTCAGTAAAAACAAACAACGCCAGGGACAGCGAAGGAGGCGGCTATCGCCATGGCGATGGTCAGCACCAAAGTGGTTACCATAATTAGCGACTCCAAATCTGCTATAAATAATTTTGCGAGGGGCATGATCTACATAGAGACAGAGCGAATTTTAAGATATAAAGACTGGAACGAAAAAGAGGTGGTATTAATATGAATGCCGGCACACTCGGGGAACAAAGTAAACGAGTTGGCTCACAGTATAGCTCGAGGTTATGTCAGCCGAGCAGTGAGCCAGGTTGATTCCCCCAATTTCTAGAGAGATGCATTATCTCATTTCAATACTCCAATGCCTTTACAACGATAAACAATATTCTGCGGAAATACCATTCCATGCTAACGTGTAATGAACGCCTCAAGAAACTATTTCCGGAGGTACCAAGGCTAACATACAAACGTAACGAAAACCTCAGAGATATTATAGTACATTCTAAACTCGACAACAAGCATCCAACAAAACCACACCCTTGCTCTCCACCTAGATGTAAGACGTGCAGTCATATACAAAAAGACACCACGTTTTAAAATAATGCAAGCGATTTCACGTTTAACATAAAATCAGGCTTTAACTGCACATCTTCAAACGCTATCTACCTTCTGATTGCTCCTTCTGTCATAAACAGTACATCGGAGAGACAGGGCAACCAATTAACATAATGTTTAATGGACATCGGGCAGACGCAGGCAAAAACATTCCGAAAGCAGTTTCCCAGCATTTCAGTCAGAAAGACCATAAGTTCGAAGAACTTAAATTACATTGTCACGAAGACACGGATTTATGGGAATCGGCAACAGGGGCAGAGACACACAGTCAAGACAGGGGTTCGCGGGAAACGGTAACACAGAGACACAGGCTCAAGAGTCCACCGTCCTAGCTAGCCAAAGCGCGCGAGAGTCTACAACTTCGTCTTTCAAGCGCTACCTGAAAGCGTCAGGTGGCATTATTCCCCCCCTCGAGAGAAAAAAAAAACGCGAGCTCACAGAAAAACTGATCCGTATGGCAAATGCGACTTTAAGCGGGTGAAATACGGCTTCATGAGAAGGACATGCACTAGGTCAGACGAGCACTGACGACTAGAACTCGGTACAGTTCCGTCTGGAATAACCTCGTACGTAACTTCTGAGAGGCGACGCAACACTCTGTAGGGTCCAAAGTAATGACTGAGAAGTTTTTCTGACAGGCCTGGGTGCCGGACAGGTGTCCACACCCAGACATTGTCACCAGGCTGGAACACGACATAGCGATGTTGGTCGTTATATCGGCGTGCATCTGTTGCTTGCTGTTTTGTAATGTGATTACGGGCGAGTTGGCGAGCTTCCTCAGCGTAGTTGGTGAATTCTGCGTCAGCGGTAAGCAGCTGGTCGTCAGCCGCACATGGCATCATAGCGTCGAGCATGGTCTGTACATCGCGCCCATATACTAGGCGAAACGGAGCTAATCGAGTTGTTTCTTGGACGGCCGTGTTATATGCAAATGTGACATAAAGCAATATCTCATCCCAAGTTGTATGCCGCACATCCACGTACATGGCGATCATGTCCGCTATGTTTTGTTTAGTCGCTCAGTAAGGCCATTAGACGGAGGATGGTAAGCATAGTCTTTCGGTGATGTGTTTGGCTTAGTTGGAAAACTTCAAGAAGACGCGCTGTAAATGCCTTGCCACGATCAGTGATGACGTATGAAGGGGCGCCATGGCGGAGGACAATCTGCGTCATGAAAAATTGTGCCACTTCGGAGGATGTTGCACGTGGCACCGCCAAAGTTTCCGCGTAACGTGTCACATAATCTGTAGCCACGATAATCCACTTATTGCCGGCTGACGATAGAGGAAAAGGGCCAGAAAGTCAATACCAATTTGGTCGAATGGTACTAGCGGTGGGGGAATAGGCCGCAGGAAACCTGCTGGCTTCAATGGCGGTGTCTTGCTTCGCCGGCACTCGCGGCAACCTCTAACATATCGGTGAACTGTGGCGGCAAGTTTGGGCCAGTAGTAGGCCTGGCGCACTCTGGTAAGAGTGCGTGCAAAGCCCAAGTGTCCAGCGGTGGGTTCATAATGGCAAGCATGAAGGATTTCATCGCGGAGATCTGCAGGGATGACTAGAAGATAGGCTCGGTCACTGTTGCCGGCGCTTTTCTTGTAGAGGATTCCGTCGCGCGTACAGAAGGATGACCAGTTCTTAGCAAACAGTCGAGATACTGTAGAATCGAAACCCTCCAGATGATCGATCACAGTTTTGAGGTCTGGATCAGCGCGTTGCCGGGCCTTTAAATCAGAGGAACTGATAATGCCAAGAAAATGGGCGTCTTCGACCGTACTGTCATGGGCCAACTCCACTGGTGATCGAGACAGTGTGTCAGCATCTTCATGTTTACGTCCAGATTTATAAACGATCGCGTAATCAAATTCCTGCATACGAAGACTCCACCGTGCAAGACGTCCTGATGGGTCTCAGAGACCAGCCAGCCAACACAAAGCATGATGGTCTGTCACAACTTTAAATTTACGGCCGTACAGGTAAGGTCGGAATATCATTGTGGCCCAAACGACGGCGAGATACTCCTTTTCAGAAGTTGAATAGTTTGATTCTGCCCGAGAAAGGGTGCGGCTGGCATAAGCGATCACTTTTTTCTCGCCTTGCTGGTGCTGGACCAGAACAGCACCCAGACCGACGTTGCTGGCGTCGGTGGGAATTTCGGTGGCAGCGTCCTCATCGAAGTGTGCAAGAATAGGAGGGTAGTGCAGCCGTTGGCACAGCTCGGTGAATGCCTCCTGCTGCTCGGATGACCAGACATAGGGGACGTCATCACGTGTCAGGCGCGTCAAAGGTTCTGCAATCTTGGAAAAATTCGCAATGAAACAGTGATAGCACGCGCAAAGGCCCAAGAAACGTCGGACTGCTTTCTTCGTGGTAGGGATGGGAAAGTTGGCTACAGCGGCTGTTTTATCAGGATCAGGCCGGACACCGTCAGCGCTAACCACATGACCGAGACATTTCAGCTGCTGATATCCAAATTGGCATTTTTCTGGTTTGAGTGTCAAATCGGCAGAGCGAAGAGCGTCCAATACCGTTCGCAGCCGCTTAAGATGTTTTCAAACGTTTCTGAAAGCACAATGACGTCGTCCAAATAAACCAAATAAGTTTGCCATTTAAGACCAGCAAGTACGATGTCCATCATTCTATGGAACGTCGCTGGCGCTGAACACAGACCAAAAGGCAATACTTTGAATTCATATAAGCCATCGAGTGTCACAAAGGCAGTCTTTTCCCGATCGCGCTCATCCACTTCTATCTGCCAATAACCATTTTTTAAATCAATGGAAGAAAAAAACTTGGCGTTGCGAATTCGATCGAACGAATCGTCGATACGCGGCAACGGACATACATTTTTTTTTGTGATGTCATTCAGTTTACTGTAATCAACGCAAAAACGCAGCGTGCCATCCTTTTTCTTAACCAACACGACTGACGACGACCATGGACTTTTAGACGGCTGAATAACATCATCATTAAGCATTTCCTGGACTTGTGCCCGAATTGCCTCACGCTATTTGGCCGAAATACGCTACGGCTGCTGTCGAATAGGTCGGGCATCATCAGACGTTAAGATGCGATGCTTGGGGCTAGAAGTTTGCCGGACTTTCGATGATGAGGCAAAGCACGGGGCGTACTCCAACAGTAAGGCGCGCAGGTCGCGTTGATGACAGGCAGAATTGTCTCTGCTAACATCGATGTGGTCTAGAACACCAGGAGTATCAATAATGTCAGACGCAAAACATTCAGAAACTTCGTTTAACAGTTCGCCGAAAGCGGTAGCAGTAGAGCGATAGAGGTGGCGAGATTCATTCGTGAAGTTCGTGACGAAAAGCTCAGTGACCATTGCTGAGAATAATTGAGCTTTGAGCTGCACAGATGCCATGAGAATAAATAAAAGCGAATGGTTTCCTCCAGAAATTATCGTCCCGTCACGTAGCCCATCGCACACAACACTCACAAACACGCTCGAGCGGGGAGGCACTGAAACACACTCGGCTGAAACTCGTAGGGCGCACGTACGTTGGCCGTCGGTGGGGCTGGCAGCCGCTTTCTCTGTTGAGAACGAGACCATTCGCGGTCGGAGATCGATGATGGCGCCATACTCCCGCAGGAAATCCACACCGAGAATCAAATCACGAGAACATTCCAGGAGAACGACGCCGCTGACAACAAATGTTGAAGTACGAATCTGGATTTTAGCCGTGCACTGTCCAATAGGAGTAATTACATGCCCCTCAGCCGTGCGTATCTGCGTGCTACACCATGGTGTCTTAACCTTCCTAAGATGCGCTGCCAGTTTCCCACTCAAAATCGAAAAGTCTGCTCCGGTATCCACTAAAGCACTGACGTAATGACCATCGATGCACACAGGGATGTCCAGCGATAGCCGGTTTCGTGAACCAAATGTTGTCGTTTCTGCTCCAAAATCCATATCTGTTCTCATTGGGGGGACTTCTTTGTGCTGACATTTAGCGGCCCCGCCCCTGGAGGTCGCTCTACTCAGTTTTCCCGGTGGGGGCCTGGCGAGCGACCAGGCGGTGCTCGCGGAAATTTACCAGTTGTTGAAGGGGATGGCCGATGTGGGGAAGAATACCCGGATCGTCGGCGCGCTATCCGGAGGCTCTCTTGCGCGAGGTTGTCTCCAATGTCACGAGATAGTTGACCGAACGTGCGTCAAGGTGCGTTGGTGTAAAAACCCTCCGGTCCGAGTTCCCGATAAGGGCACCACCGGAAAATGTGACCAGGTTCCCTACAGTGGTAGCAAAGGCGGCGGCTCCGAGGGGCCCGTCCGACGTCCGTTCGTCGAATGTGTGACCGCGGTGGCCGCACGTACCGCGTTGGTTGCTGTACAGGAATATATTGCGTTGGCTATGTAGACGTTGGTGCGTTGGTGGTAATGTAGACAACGGAGCTTGGACGAGAACTGGGCATCGGAGAATGCAAGCGTAAGTCGGACGAGGATAATCAAGAGCAGGGGTACTTTGAGCTTCAGCAACATGCAGAGATGGCTGCGTGACTTGCTGAATCTCTTCGAGGATTATATGTGCGAGAGAATCACCCCTGGGTTGGAACATGCCACAAACCTTCTCCAGTTCCTCGCGTAAAATTGCGCGAATAAGATCTCGGAGGTGATCAGTATTTCTTACAGCAGCTGTAAGAGGCTCGGCAGCAGTCGTAGTGAGGATTGGGCTGTCGTAGACAGCCGAGCGCTGGTGTAGAATCTTTTCCATGGTGACCGCCTCTGTTAGAAATGAGGTAACTGTAATTAGTTGGCTACGTACAAGACCATCAAAAAGCAGTTATTTAACCCCACGCATCAGGTAGCGCAGCTTTCTGTCTTCAGACATGTTGGGATCCACACGTCGAAATAGTTTCATGTCCTCAACATACATCATGACGAACTTGTTTGGCATCTGTTTCCGAGATTGTAGAGCATGTTCTGCTCGTTCGCGCCAATCCAGGCTGAAATACGCCTCTATGATAAGACGGCGGAACTGAGGCCATGATGTTAATGTGCCTTCTCGGTTCTCATACCATGTCAAAGCATGGTCTTCCAGGCAGAAGATGGCGTTCCGTAGCTTTAAGTTGTCGTCCCACTGATCAAAAGATGCGACTCGTTTGAACTGAGCTAGCAAGTCCTCAACGTCTTCATGCGCAGTGCCATGGAACGATTTCGGCACTCGGGGGTTTTGAAGGTAAACAGGAGTACCTTGCATGACCGACGTAGTGCTTTGCGTGACTGACCAGAGGCTCGTTGTTGAAGGGCACTCTAAGGGCCCGTGTTCGGGAGGAAGGCCCAGGTTCCCCCGGCTGACGCGATGAACTGGCGTGTCCACAGGCAAAAGCTCGGTGTCGTTGGTTCGCGGAGGGGTGTGCGACATTGAGAGGACAATTACCCAGCCGGCTCCACCAAAACTGTCACGAAGACGGATTTACGGGAATCGGCGACAGGGGCAGGGACGCACATTCAAGACGGGGGTTCACGGGAAACGGTGACACAAAGACACAGGCGTCCTATCTAGCCGAAGCGCGCGAGAGTATACAACTTCTTCGTCTTTCATGCGCTACCTCAAACCGTCAGGTGGCAATATATTCTCCAATCAGGCTTTAAATCTGCAAGGGACAGAAAATATAGAGAGGCATATCAAATTCATAAATTTAGAACATTGGAACCAGCAGGAACAAATATATCTAAGGGAACGTTAGAATCTCTTGGGTATATACCCTCTGCATCATAACTACACAGGAAAACAATCCCACATAGCGTTAATTGTAAAGTTATTCACAACGCATGTACACTCTATTCCCTTCCGCAATAGCATAACTTTACACGTTCCTCTAAACAGATTTCCTCCTTATCACGTGTTGCTTGAATTTGTCCTCAAACTTTTTTTTATTTTTTATTAAAATTCTTTTTATGTTAGCTGCTGTTCCCTGTGCGGTTATTATCCTGTGACTTTGTAGTTCTCCCCTCTCCCCACCTTTGCAGAAAGTTTTAAGAATTGTCCCCCTTAGATATATGCCTTATCAGGGCCCTTAGCAAAGCCTGTCCCTTTGCAAGGTGTATCTGCACCAAACCCGCCTAAGTAGTGACTAATCATCTACCCGGTACTGCTGGTTTTTTCCTGGTACTGCCGCTTTTACTTCTTTCGTAGGCCACAGGATATCTGGTTCCAGGTTGAGATACATACTTAGGATAAAGTTTTTTGGCGGTTTTGGTTCACTGTGCGGTTATTATCGTGTGACTGTACTCCCCCTCCCTCCCTACCTTTCAAGGATTGTCCCGCTAGATATATGCCCTAATAGGGCTCTTCGCAAAGCCTGTCCCTTTGTAAGGTGTATCTGCACCAAACGCGCCTAAGTGGTGACTAATCATCTACCCGGTACTGTGGGTTTTTTTTCTGGTACTGCCGCTTTTACTTTTTTTGCAGGCCACAGAATCCCTGGTTCCAGGCTGATAAATACATATTGAAGAATCTTTGTTTTTTTTTTCTTTCATTTCATGACCCACTTTCTTCCCACCCAGCCTCTCCTCCCCACTTCTTCACACCTACTTTCTTTGCACCCACTTTCGCCTCCCCAGCTTTTCTTCTTCAGAAGCAAAAGTGTATTTAAACCCCTGCCAGTGATGATCGCTATGCCCAGACGAAAACAAGTCTACTTGTCCAAACGTTGGCTCATCTACGAACTGACGCGTACTCCATTTACCCTTGTCCAGTTCTTGATACCGTGCAAACCATCTTGTTCCTTTCGTTCTACCTGGATCATGACTACACTAATCACTTTAAACTAGAAAGGCGGATATATCCTCCACCAGACAAGAAACTAGACAAAAGGCAGGAAATAATCTGGCGTCGGCTCCAGACGCGTGCCTTCTTCAGCCCATCTAAATTAGCGCAGATGTACCCAGCCCTTTACAATCCAAATTGTAAACACTGCGGCGAAATAGCAGGATACGATCATATATTATGGAGCTGCAAAAAAGCACCGCCACCAGCGGACATAACGCAAGTTCGAGCTACTGAGTGGGCTCAAAAGGCCGCCGAGAGCATCGGACTTGAGGCCATCTAAGTGTAGCGCCCACAAATCGCTCATTGCTGACAATCGATGGTTTCCAATCCAATCCAATCCTACAGCCACAACAACAACAACAATATCAGAATCAGTAAACTGACATTCTCGCTTGCACGCTGATACGCGGTTTCTGTCGCGCTGGCACACGCGCTTCAATATTGTACGGGGGAGCAGACTTGAGATGCCTGCCGTCCTTTATTAGAACCCCCTCCGCCCTTCTATTGTTTTCCCCTCTCCGGGGAATCATGTTTTGCAGTTTATTATGTATGTGTACCATAGCGCGTTTTATATAGTGCTTTGCTCTGTGAGTATTGTGCGTTTTTTATGTATTTATGTATGTACCCAAGAGAGAGAAAATAAATTACCTTTACATTAGTAACCGTTGTACTTCAGCACGTCGAGCGTTAACATTTTAAAAGGCCGTGGACGGTGGTTGCTCCTGGCCTTACGGGGCTCGAACTGGAAAGTTACCGCCGGTTGGTGAAGGGTGGCTGTTCCTGGCCCTACGGGGCTGGGACGGTAGGTCAACGCCACTTGCGGGGGTGGCTAGCCAACCACCAAAGTTTTATCTGTTGTAGGCTGTCATTGCACCCGCCACCGCTTCGGCGGTGGACAACGGCTGTTGCGGCGCGCGTTTTCTCTCCCTCATCTTTTTCATTCTTCTCTACTTTCCCTCTTCTGTCCGCACGAGGCAGCGGAGGTGGCCATCGGTGGTGGCAAGCGGTGGTGGCCAGTACAGAGCCAGTAGCAGGCCCGTGCATTCTTTTCTTTCTTCCTACAGCCACAACAACAACGACAGCGCCTTTAGCTGAAATATCAGCATCAGTAAACTGACGTTCTCGTTTGGACGGCGAGACACGGTTTCCGCGGTGCTGGCACACGCGCTGCAATGTAGTACGGGGGGCAGACTTGAGATGCCTGCCGTCCATTATTAGATCTCCCTCCACCCTTCTATTGTTTTCCCCTCTCTGGGGAATCATACTGTGCAGTTTATTATGTATATGTACCATAGCGGGCTTTTCATAGAGCTTTGGCCTGTGAGTATTGTGCGTTTTTGTATGTATGTATGTACTTAATAAATTCTCTCTACATTCGTAACTGTTGTAAATCAGCACGTCGACCGTTAACATTTTAAAAGGGCGTGGACGGTGATTGCTCCTGGCCCTACGGGGCTGTGACTGGAAAGCTACCACCGCTTGCGGCGGGTGCTAGCCTACCACTTAATTTCTATCTGTTGTAGGCCGTCATTGCACCCGCTGCCATTTCGGTGGTGGACGACGGCGGTTACCTGATGCGCGTCTTTCTCTCCCTCTTCTTTTTCTTTCTTCTCTATTTTTCTTCTTTCCGCACGAGGCAGCGGAGGTGGCTCAGCTACAGAGCCAGTATCAGAGCAGTGCCTTTTCCTTTCCTTCTTCCTTCAGTCGCGGATAAATTGCGCCCTAGTACCAGATGGCCTGGCATCATACATTTCGACGCGAAGCAAACGCGCGGCACAGTCTCGTCCCCAGCTTTACTTACCCATGTTCAGTGGTTCTTATTAGAATAAGAATAGTGTGGAAGAAGGCCAGGTCTAGACGGCAAGGCAAGGTAGGCCGTGTCTGGCTTTTATTCCGATGAACAACCGAGGCGCGTGCCACCGGTGACGCCGCGGAATGATGACGATGGTATCTACACGTGAAAGAAAAAGATCCTTGGAGAGCTCACAATAGGCAGAATGTATGGTGCATGTCTGTAGAATACACTGCTCAGCTCCCAAAAAGTCTGGGGTGGGATTATATTGGTAGAGAAAGACAGATTTGAGGAGAATGTGGGGCATGAGCAAAGCAGATGCTCCAGAATTTCGCCATCATTACATTCCGAGCAGTGAAATAAGGTCTTTAGGAGGAAGAAATGCAATCCAAGAGCAGGAAAATGCGCTTGAAGGTGAGCGACCGTTAAGGCTCGCAGGTAAGCACAAGCTGCTTCACGACCCGGCGATTGTCACGGAGTCGAGTTCCAGGGAGCACCCCGCGTACACGACTATCGTCGGTGAAGGCTGAGGAGTAATTGATTCGAGGGGAGATATGCCTAAGTAGAGGACGCGCGAGCGACACACGACTGCCAAGTCCGGAGTAACATACGCTTGTACAACTACAACGCTGTTTGGTGACGGCAACGACGTTCGCAACTGTGGCACGCCGCACTCTCTCACTGGGTGCATCTGTGTGGCCTATTCGCCCCCTGATAAGTCGCGTGAAGCGGGCGTCGGCACCTTCTCTTTGTCTTCAAGTTCAAGAAAATGCGAACAGAGAATGAGAGCTGAAGTTTTGCTCACTTCTGCAGAAGTTGTGTGGCCGCTCCGCATCCTCATTGGTGAGCAGCGCGACGCGCACGTCGCCCACTTTCCTTTCTCTACTAAATGTTCACGAAGCGAGAGAGAGTAAGCGAAATTAATAATTGCACCTAGTATTGCTACGCAGTAAAAAATCGCTTCTGAGTATCCCCAAGGATTTAGTAAAATTCACTCACTCACTCACTCACTCACTCACTCACTTCTGGGTATACCTGACGCCTGCGTTTGGTGGTAACTGATACTACTTGGCTCTGCCCAAGCTTGTCACTTGGTATACGACACTTGGTGGAGTTGCACTTGGAGCATTCCTCTAAATAAAGCTTTGTGCTAAGCACTCAAACAGAAATATACGGGTTTTGTAGACAATATCATGCTCACTGAAACAATCTAGCCACATTTATCTGAGTCTTCATTTGCTTGGAGCGTTTTGTTTTAAGCATTTTTGTATTGAGCGCCCTAATCAATCGGGCAACTGTGCTGTTAATTATGGCAGAGCACTTCTCACTTCCACTTTCGTTCTGTTAGCCACCTAGGCAGAATAAGGAGTAAAAGTCCCGAAGGAATCAATCCTTAAGAAACGTGAAATATCGCGCTATATAGTGTCGCTGTAAGCCGTGCGCACTGTACAGAAGCTCCAGGAGGCTGTTTGACTTGTCGCATAATGCACGGGCTGTGTTCGCTTGGGCCACATTATTTTTAGCACTTTCCTGGCTGTAGTGCCAAACGCTTGCGACGCAAAATTCAATCGACAAGGAGTGAAACTAGTTGCAAATATGCAGAATTTTGATCGACAAGGCCGCATATTTCCAACGTGCTCATCTCTAACTGCACGAAAGCGCGCATGTCACCAAGGCGCACACACGCATGGGAACCGGCAAAAACTGGCGGTCGGTTACGAGCCTCTACTGCTCATAAATTGTACCTAACGACCTCAGCCATGTATCAGTACTTGTTTTATATGCATCCTATCTCCTTTTCCTTTATAATTGACATTATTTTACTCTGCTTTCAGCTGTCCGGAATTTTCCTATTAGTTATGACTATTTGCAAAGCCTTTAACAACATTTCCTTACTTATTGGACAAAGTTAATCATCAGCTTGACGAGAATTTTATCCATTCCTGTAATTGGGATTTTAGCAATATTTTCCTATATTGCAAAGGGCAGGAAGCACCCCGAATAAAAACCACTCAGGGTAAATTTGCAGTGCTCATGGCTGGCGAGATGGCGCCACTATTGGTCTTCACCAGAAATTCTGCATTGTCTTCCTTTATTCCTACAATGTCTCCACAGACTATTCTAGTTTCCCATCATGCACGATTAAACCAGGCAATAACCATTATGAAGCTTAATAAGCAAAAATATGGTTAACAACTTTGTGCGCGATTTCACCGCAAACGAGCCTCCGGTCGAGGCGGGAAATTGTTTCAAATAAGTTTGGAGAAAGTGGCAAAACACTATTGCCGCTGTCCATGTGGTTCGAAGGTGGCTTCGTTTTGCTCACGCTCCTTCTACGCGTCATGTGTGAATCGTATGCTCCTCTAATACGTTGCTTGCATCAGTTCTAATAACGCGTACACACCGATGTCCTTCTCAGGCGTTGCCTAATTAAACTCTTAAAAATGAGCTCTGCTAAGAATTGTCCCCCTAGATATATGCCTTATCAGGGCCCTTTTTCATAGCCTGTCCCTTTGTAAGGTGTATCTGCACCAAACCCGCTTAAGTGGTGACTAATCTTGGCTTGAGTATCATCAACGATGCCCCTGAGCCTAGAGAACTTCTTATTTCAATAAACAGAGCAGGTAAAATAACACATTTTATACTAAGAAAATGCTCAAAATGCCAAGAAACAGTTTCAAACACATAGAGAAAAAGATTGGGGCGGCGGCGACTTGTTTCTGTTTTATACACCAATCCTTTATTAGTGCGTCTTCCATCCCACATTCTTACAGCCAATATCTGGATGACTAAATGTTCCAGATGTCGCTAATAGTATCCCGGAGGCACTACTCCATTGGGAGTGTGTACACAGTGTAGGGGGCTGTTTTCATCTCGCGTCTGC
>JAJIZL010046915.1:29443-47200 GCA_023969395.1 Amblyomma maculatum | reverse complement strand
TCACATGGTAACACGGCTGCATCTGCCGGCGCGGCTCGCGGTGTAGACCGGTTAGCATCTCTCAGGGCCCAACATGGTGACAGCGTACTTGCAATCAACATTGGCTCACGATAATTGCGACAGCCACAGCCGAAATGCTTTCGATGCTGTGACAACGTGAAACTCGGCGGTAGCTTTTTTCGAGTTTCCACGTTCCGTTACATCGTTTCGAGCGCTTCGAGAGAGACGATGATCGGCGCGGCTCTGCCTCATAACACAGTGGCGATTACTGTACAACTAAATCTGGAATTGAATAATGTGGTCTACATGCATAACAATCTTCACAGCTGTTCTTGAGGCCACTCTAACATGATGATTACTGCCAAAATGTTCACTGCAGGCTCAAAACAGGGCCAATGCATCAGACAGTATAGCCCGCACCGTGGCCCGGTATAAACAGTAGAAAAATTAAATAAAACAATGAAGAGAGTAATTTACCGAGCGATGAGTCCATGAAAGAAAAAAAACAACACAGAGCACTTCTAATGCACAATGCGTGACGTGTTTCGCAAGCTTTAGCGCTCTTTCTTTCACTGCGTATATAAACAAACCGATCCGTCGGTCATCGCAATGCTTCCCGAAAAGTTTACATACAAATAAGATATAGTTACCAGCAAACTAGTGTTCTAGCTGCTGCGCTTGCCGGTTTTGAAGCTTCGATCGTCGGCCTTTTTTCCTTCAGTATTTTGCTACAGCTCCGCGTTCGGTGAAAATTACGTCCACGGTAGCAGAGCATGACCGAAGAGCGGGCGCCCCTAACTTTGCCAGCGCTGTGAAACTCCGCATGTTAAAATGATTTCGGTGCACAATATAGTGAGCATATCCAGAACATAGTTGCAAGTCCTGAGAGCAGGCAGCAAGCTCTGATGGTCAAGAGGTAGTATATTTAAGAGCGGCAGCAATGGCCTGTACACTTCGAAACGTGAAGTTCAAATATAAATGCTGCCTTGACATACGAGCGCTGACATCTTATGCTGATGACATTGTCCTTTTCTGTGCTGATGAAAAGGGTGTGACCGAGGTTTTCCCCGTAACTGAGCGTTTTTGTTATAGTTCGGGTGCGTCTCCTAACCTAGATAAATCAAAGGAGTTCTGGTTAGGTCACTGGGTTACAAAGCCTACATTTTTTGCCGGCATCAGGTGGGACTCCGAATACTTAGAGTAGTTGGGGGTTCCTTTGCATCAATGTCGCAATAGTGGGCCTCACTGGGATTCTCAGATCTCATCGCGACAAACCCAGGCATGGATGGGGACGGAGCTGTCTCTATTTGCATGAGCACAAGTGTGCAATGTCTTCCTGATTTCTAAGCTTATCTATGTATTGCGTGCAAGAAACAAAGTACAGTTCATGCATACAATTTTTGCTACTTTTGTGTGGCGCTCTCAATGGGAGCCTATGCGTAGAGATAATTTGTGTCTCCCTCTGGAAGCTAGTGGAGCTGGTCTGCAGCAATTGCTTGGTCATCAGCTTGTTTCAAAGTTTTTCTTTTTTAAAAGCAAGCCATTCCTTCCTCCTAGCTGTGTTTCATAGACAATTAAGTGCTCATTTGCCTAATTTGTTTGCGGCCACTGGTCATACAAGTGACGGTACTTTGGGGGTTTTGTTAAGGAAGTTGCGAAACATTCCATTTCCTCATTGTACGGTTTTCCTTGAAATACCTATACAGTCTATCCAGAAGACAGATGAAAAAAGTTTTTATTGAGACATTATTTCCTGTACCGATCTATTGGCAGCCTTACCTCCCCTTTTTAGACAATAGTGTATTAAAGCGGGTTCAACGAATGTGTGTACAATCAGCCGAAAAGCCTTTCTTTTTGACACTTCACATATCAACCTTACCTGTCAAAACGTGGCTTCGTGCAAAAGGGACTTTTGTGCCATGGTCAGTAGACTGTCGCCTGTGTCAGCAGCCAGAAACTATAGATCACTGCTTTGTGTATTGCCGTGACGCAGTGTTTTTTTTTGGGACATTCTTCAACGAACTCTCAAAAAGGACATTGATATTACGCCCTATAAGATAAGGTTTTTGCCTACAAAAGAAGCTTCTGCGGCGCCATGTGAGCTTTTTGTGCTCATGGCACATTTTAGCCTGTGGAAGAGCCGGATGACTGATCGCCACGCAGAGCCACCACGTTCATCGAAGTCTCTGTTCAGAAAACAATGTGCTATGGTGCGGGGGCTATGTTCTGCGCAGGATCGGCCTCCTGCCTGGTTACGTTTACTGGATGCATTTATGTGTCTCCCGGAATTTTGATGTGTGATCAAAGTGAGAGTTAGATGCTGGTGTAACTGTGTATTGATAGGTTGCGGAATGCGACCTGGTTAAAGTGCTCTAAGTACCTTCATGCAATAAAGAAAACTCTCGGCGTGGCTGAGTGGTTAGCGCAGAATGCTAGGGACCCGTGATAATAAGTTCGAATCGCGTAAGGTATATTTTTTCTTCTCCAAATTAATTTTTTTTAGTTTTTTTAATGTATTTGAGGTGCTTCGTTACCTTTTAGTTTTTCCTTTTTATCCGAGGCCCTTTTTTGCGGGAATGCAATAGGGGAAGAATGACATTAGGTACAAGATCGACGCTGTCCATTGTATCAGTGGCAAATATGCCCCTTTCGTTTACTATGCCTGCAAATAGCACGTTGAAGCTCTTATTGCCACATTAAGTGGGTCAAATGTGCCATGATTTAGTGAAGAATTGAATGACGATGCCTTTTTCCTCCGGCACTTAGCGCAGCTGTATACTTTTCGTGGCATTCGTAGCTGCAGTCGAGCGGTCAGGTTAGGGTTAACGGTAGCTCGCAGTCGAAGCGGCGAAGGCGGCAATATGTTGGCTCAGAGCGGATTTCGCTCGCTCGCTCCGCCGAATTCTCGAGTTTAAACGAGGCATCAAAATGCCGGCTGCAAAGAGTCGGCGCTCGGCGAGCGGAAAGCATTGCTCAGATGTTGCATGCATGTCTGAGAGTCGCTGCTGGCGTCGAAAGGGCTAAAGGAGGTAGATCGCCACGCCATCGTAATCTCAATTGTGACCGCTCACTCGTTCATAGACGATCAGTAAATAATCGACGTCGTCGTCGCTGCTACCACTGAAGGTAGCGGGGTCTCGCTGACGTAGGGGAGCAGTGCAGGTGACTGGTGGAGCTGGACTTGGTGATGTCAGCTCCGTCATTGGTGCGATGAGCGTTCGGCTGCGATTTTCCAGGCCGAGAACTGTGCTGGGAACCTCGAATGCATATCCATCATGTGAAAAGATTTATTGACTTGGTCTGATGCCCTACGTGGCCAATAGTTCAGACACAATGATAAAACCACCGAAAGTCGGTCACAGCTTCAGGGCGAGAGGTAATTTGTCGCATTCAAAGGACGACGACAAAGAATATCGCAGCAAGAGCAATCTTTGTCTCCCTTACAGTGAGCGTCGTAACTGCAATAAAAAGAAGTGTTCATAAAGAATATAATATGTGATTTCTTGCACCAATTGGCATCTATAGATTAAAGCCTGGAGGTTAGAGAACGAATTCAGCAGACATTTTTAATTTTGTCAAATGAAAAGCCTAATAATTATATGCATGAAGAGCCTTGAAACCAAATCAGCAAATGCGAGTTCTGATACACTAGTAAGTGCATTAAGATAAAAACGCTTAGCTAGTATGTAATGCGAATTTCATTTATGTCAATGGGCACGATATCGACGGAAGGTAGGCATGGTTGGGGAGGCCACGAAGTTGGTAGACGAAGTAATACGCTTGGTGGTAGAGTGTGAACAGAGAACTACTAACGTTGTTGAATGGTAACGTTTTAGAGGAGACTTATATAGCGAAATAGTCAAGCTGATAATGAAAACGAGAGATTCGTGAATACTCACTGCGAATTTATAAAGAATGAATGAATGAATAAATATATCTTTTGTTTGATTGAAGCGGTGGCTCTCAGCCACTGTTCCCTTATTATTTTAATAAAGAATAAAAAAACCTTTTTGCCACCCAGTCAGCCATTTGTTCTGAGAGCAATCATAAGCATATACAACCTAAGTATTTTATTACAAAATATTTGAAAATGGCTAAAACACAGTATTGAGTGTAGAATAAGAAAAAGATGCTACACGGTATGAAAGCGCACAGAGCACGAGTAGAGGGAAGCCTCAGTTCGCAAGTCAATGCAACGTTCTCACAAGTGGACTTGTCTGGGCGAAGACCAGAAAATGTGCACGAGCGAATACGCCCAGCATGGCTAGTCGTCGGCTGACATCAAACGTTCTGTATTGCGGCAGCAGACAAAAGCTCTAGAGCGAAGCAGCAATAGAATGCTCTGTACTGGGTCAAATAACTGCAACGGTCCATCAAAAGAAACTTCGTGCATGGTTCAGCAGTTATGAAGTTTCGTCGATGTTTTTTTTTTTTTCGCAAAGAAAGCACTGTTCTATGAGCGCGTGGCGTACTTTTCAAGACGCAGTCCTTTTACCTGATTCATTGGGCTAGGAGGTAGCCACCTGCTCCTTTGCATTGTTTTTTTTCTCACGTCCTCCACTCCCATGGCTGGCTGCCGAAATTATAACTTCTGTGTTTTCTTTGCTCAGACAAGTAGTCAACCTTGCGTGAAGTTCCTGAATAGATTTCAGGAAGGGTGGGTCGTTGTGTTCGACGTTGCTGGCAACTTGTACTTAGCTACATGCATGATATATCGAAGGGGGCGTGCAGGGGAGTACACAGGCAAGAACAAGAAACAGAGAGACTAAGGAATACAAGGACGACCTTCGACTGAACCTTTTATTTCTGTGCGTTAAAGATGAATGGCATAGACTACTCCAGTCTAGAAACATACAAAACGGGCAACAAAATGCGATAGACACAACATAAACTCATAGGAAAATGCCAACAAAGATGTTGATGTATCTTTTGTGCGTGATGTTCTATCTCTTCGGTGCACGGTGCTCAAGCAACTAGCCAACCATATTGCTTCAGCATACCTGCAGGTGATAAGTGAGAAGCTGCATAAGTATCACGCCACACTGCAGCGTTTCTAAGACAGTGTAGCCATTAGATGATCACGTCGTTCTTTCATCTCTTCTAAGCATCAAGCTCAAAAACTCTCGGCTCGAATGATTTCTAAGCAAAGTTAGTAGTACAACTTGCCACTGACTAATTAGATAGCGCCAGATGGACGTTTCAATGCGGAATTATTACATTGTATATTGACAACAAATGCCAGTATCTTGATAATTGGCCAGTAAAACAATTAGTGGCGCATCCACACGACCTCGACCAAAACTGTAAAAACACCACGGGGATATCATAAGTTTCAATTAAACGGGGAATTAATGTTAATAAGATATAACAAGCTGTTTCATTTATCGGCCTCCAGAGGTGAAAACGGATTATTTATTAAAGAGTGTTTGATTTTTGAGTGGGGAATTTTGATATATATGGGAGATTCATACCCACGGCTCTTGCCTTAGGAACATACTTCTGACTATAGCACGCAACACACATTTGTAAACCTCTTCAACAAGGTTGTTTTAATACGTCTTTTTTACTGCAAACATCAAAACTAAATTAGATAATAACGCTTTCAGATTCACACAGCGCAGCCTAATTGACTTCCGATAAATGTTTCGTCTAAGGTAGTGGGCTCCATAAATTACCCAACGCACGTTTCAAGCCTTCAGAAGAAAATAAAGTACAAACAAGAAAGCCATGGAATTCAGCACAAAGAGCGAGGATTTCTCACTCATTTTTGTGCTTCAGCCAATGCAGTACCCACTACACCATGGATTATGGCCAGTGCAGGAACAGCCTCTCCAGCAAGATCCCAAGAAGCCACAGAACTGAAAAAAAAATAACACCATATATCACCTAGATTTTGCTCCTGGCTTTTCCCGGTACCTACATTCCACGCCGCATGCCAGACATTTCTTTATTCCTACCGCGGTTAATATGTTTTCCTTTCACACGTTGACGCCGAAGCAAATGAAGCCAACCAAACCTTCGGAGAATCCTGGTGGTTTTCCCGAAATTAGGCCTTTGATACACGTACACGGCTCATTGGATACATTTTCTTTAGTTAAAACGGGAAGAGCGAGACGCAGAGGAGCTCAACCAGCTGCGAATCTCACCCCAACATCGAAGAAAACCCACAGGATGTGATGAAAGATGGCTAAACTTAGACAAGATTCTGACTTACAGACTGTAAGTCGTAATAACATGGATATCAGATTCACACTCTCTTCCAAACACGTTCACGAAGTGTTAAAATATGGGGTTCCTGTCACAAAGACGAGATTAACTGTCGCAGCGGCAATTATTGTAGGATAAGAAACATGTTTCAGGACGGTTGCAATGATTTCCGAATCAGATAGCAGCATCATCATTATTTAGGGCACATATAGCTGACAGCCTAATTTAGTATGAATGATAACCGAAAGCCTAGAATGTAGAAAATATGCCGCTAGTTTAAGAGAACCAATGCGTTAATTTGTTTTTCGCTATTACTAATTCAAACAATTCTAAATAAAACTCAAAAAGAAACCTGTATTCTGTAGAAAAATTGAGCTCAGATTGAGGCTGCCAATGTTGTGTTTTATATATTTAAAGCGCAAATTAACAACAGCAATGAGGGACGCTTCTTCTTCTTTAAACAAGTTCAAGTGAACGGCTTTCCTCTCGTATGACCGCATTGACTGACTTCCCTTCATCTGGACCACGGTATCCATCAAGGCAAACTGTTTTAGATAATTCTATATCGGCAGCGTTTCAATAGAAGGAAGCAGCAAAACTAAACTGAAACTGATTTCTTGCCCAGAAAGGAAGCTCCCGATGATCAACCCGTGATGTCATATAGGGTGCTTGAAAATGTTTCTCACACAGGATGAATGGCGAAACCAGAGGAAATCACGAAAGCGCTCATAGATACCTTAAATGCCTAATACATGCCTAAAAACCTGCTTCTCGCGCTTCATGCAATCATTAAAGCGGTATAAACTTTGTCGTAGCAAGCGCACATCTCTCCGCAGAAGGCGTCTGAATTTAGGCGATGATGACGGAGAATTCTTAGACTGAGAAGACGAGTAGCTCCAAAATTCGCTAGAATATTTCAGGACGAGAAGTGATTTTACATAACATTTTTGCGGATTCCGGATTGCAGATTAATCCGCAGTGCTTTTCTTATTAGAGAAACATTATTGCGCTTGTAAGTTGCTTTCGATGTGTCCAATGTCAATGATCGTATTCACTAAAAATTGCGATGTGTTGGGTGTCTTTCCATTGTGATAAAATGTGATCCTGAAGATTGACGTCATCTTAAAGCGGTGTTTTAGTCAAAGAGGGCAAGAGAGAGTCAGAGGTAGACTTAAGTCGGTCAAAATAATTTGGCCTCAAATTGGAGATAAATTTATGGAGCCCGAACACCCTATCAAAGCTGGAAAGAAATACAAAAATTGAATTTTCTATGCCAGTTAATGTCATGTCTGTCTACAAAAGTGTTATGTCTAGTGAGCTGTAAATTCTTGAAATATGTATGCCTCAAAACTCATTGTGCGAGGTGCTATCACAACTTCAATGTCGTTATTTCTGCTGCTGATATGAAACCTCATTACTGTTGGCTAGCAACTGCCACAACAAAGGTGCCTACCAGCTCTGCTTTCTCTGGCCATCTCGTGACATCATAAACCCCACTGAATAATCAGCAGCAAACTCTTTCACCCAGTTCCTGAAATATCAGCAGGTTGATGACGATGCCTTGTCGTCGTCACATTTTTTTGACCGTCAAATGTTTTCCTCGTACTGATCGTTGACGAATTCTCTGACCTAACAAGGTTACATGACTTACGCTTCTTGTTCTTTAAACAACTTGCAGTGCATGGCTTTCCTCTCGTCTTGCCGTATTGACTGACTTCCCTTCATCTGGGCCACGGTATCCATCAAGGCAAACTCAGTAAAAATCTGTGGCAAATGGCCACATTTAGCGAGCATCATGCAGGTGCCAGTCCTTAGGCTATGCTTCAAAACCGGTGCTGTGATAGCCTTCTCCTATCATCCAGCCTGTCTGACGTGGTTTGTTGAATCAGAGCGATTTTCAAACTATAATGGCTAGCAGGTGGAGGATTAAGTGGTATCCCATTCCGTGCTTTATGCGAAGCAAAACCGGATATGAGGGAGGCTTTGGCTGCGTTCTAAAACAAAGCGATATGTAACCGGAATGCGGCTGTGTGGCAAAAACGACGACGACGGATACTGTTGAAGGAGGGCGTTATGATGATTTCTGAAAGGTAGAGAAGATGTGGAGGTACTATAGGACGAATGCGGATGGTGACTACGGCAGAAGAGGAATACTGGAGCGAGTGCGCTAATACATCGCACAGCATTACGATAATCAATGGGTGTGGACTCGACGGTCATGGAGAGTATTCAAAAGAGCGGAACTTGAGAGCAGGTGAAAGTGTGAGGATCAGAGAGAAAGGAGTCTATGAAGGTAGTGGCCATTGTGAGCAAAATTCGGGAGCATGGCCCTGACACGCTTTACTTCTCAGTGTTGTCGTTTAAAATTGGTTGCTACCTGAGATGGTAAGTAGGGGAAAGATAAGGTGGAAAGCCAACTGACAATTCTGTCCATTATTAGAGAGGCAGCCCTAAGGACTACAAAAGCGCGCAAGCGCCTTCATTATACTTTTTATACAACTAAAGTTGTATTTCACACAGTGTGTATCAATTGGGAATGTATTGCATATATAGCTTACAATCTGACGACTTGGTAGGCTTTCACGCAAAGCTCCGGTAACACATATACTGCTTCTTCGGCCGACAGTTCCCGACAAGGCCAAGAGAGCCATTGCCTGCCTGCTCAAAATCAGAGGCGGCTTCTTTCCCCCGATCTGTATATATATTCTCGTGAGGGCTCTGCACAGTAAATGGACATTTATAGTCATGGAATCCGACATGTCGCTATGTCAAAAACTGCAAACATTTTTTGCACTGATTTGCAATGGTGATCCTGTTTTTGTTACAGGTGTAAAGTCACAAACATGCCTTTTGCTCGTGTGAATATTTGAATTGTATCTGCTGTTTGATGCCTTGTGACCGCTGCCTGGACCTTATGAAACTATTTCCACAGCTTTTAGCTCAGGCAAGGGACCAGAACCTTCTTGCAAATAAACTGGATTGAAGTTAACCGAAAGCAATGTCGTTGTTCGGTGGTCTCGGCCGCTTTCTTGCTAGGCTGCGGTCTCTGTCTTTACTATGAGGGGATTCGTCTACTCCAGGCAACGTATATTTCTCACTCCGCCTAATCAAATCACCCTATGCTGCGCTCACGGACCGCGACCGCGCTCTCAAAGCTGACTGGGTTAATGGAAGCAGAGCTAATAAAACGTCATGAAGACGAAGATGCTCACAGCACAGTGCTAGAGGGTGTTGCGATTGGAATTTGAAAATGTAGATGTTTGGTGCACAGTGCGAGATTGTGTGCTAGTTTTACACAAGGCGTCATCGGTTTGCCCCAGAATGCATGAAGTAAATGTGGTGCTAACCCCCACATACTTGGGCCAGGGAAGCTTAACCGTTAGTTCTAGCGGGAGTTGAAAACCCTGTCGCGGCAATCTTTTTGCATCGCAGATGGGCCAAAGTGGAAATAATACTAGTGTTCAAGTAGATGGTTGTCTTTAGAGAATGAAGAGAACAGTTTTTGCTGCACAGCAGTTCAAGGTGAAATTTTCGCATGGAGCCAGCTGACAAGAAGGTTTGACATGCGAGTAGTCGAGCTTTGGCATCTAAAAATCCCTGATCGTTTCGCAGTTGGACGGGTCGAAGAGATTATATTTGAACCACAAATAGGGAGAAATTACTACAACGTTATTCTTTCCATCAAACAAAATTGCAGTCGAGCGCATTATTGTGCTGCAAGCACAAGGTGACTTAAAAATTCGAGGGTATGAAGTGAAAATAAACATAAAAAACACGGAGGACAAGCAGGAAGAACTGGTGGTGTTTGGAGGGCTCACGCAGAATGTAGGGTCCAATGTCTTGCAATATGCCGAAATATGAGTCCTAGAAATCTCACGTGATAAACGCATGCTCACGATTTTCTTATAGGCTAAATGTACCCATACATTGCGGCATAAAACGCCAAAACCGGCTGGAAGGGACCCCGATAAGTCTAAAGCATGACCCGCATGAAGCGTTTTTCCGGGAAATTCTTCGGCGTCAGCAGCAATGAAGCGTTTCTTTTTCTTTTTTTTTTGCTGCCGGAGAGGGGGTTTTCATCAGAATGCCGGATTCTGGCTTCAAAGAGTTAATACGCAAACTTTAAAACAAAATCATCAAACTTTTTGATGGTTGCCAGATGTCTTTTACTTGCTAAATCTGGCCGATTAACAAGTGCTGAACCTGGGAACAAAGATTGTTTGAAGATGGCGGCGTGCTGCTGACAGCTGCGTTAAAGTAGCTGCTGTAAACAATGGCAAAATCGTCGCGTCCGGAGCTTTCGTGATGGTATGCTGCGTGGAGTATCTATTCTAACCCCATATAGCAGTCAAGCTTCTTCTGTTGTATTATATTAAGGCCGGCTACCACTGTGACTGTTACGCAGATCGCGTGCATTTAGTCCGTCGAGCACACACGCATCTCCTCTGCCTGGCTTCTGGATGATCAGCGCGCCGTAGAGCAAACGTCAAAAGGTGATCGCTTGTGTGTTTCTATTCTGTTTATATGCCCTTTGTTCTTTTATACATGACTGTAGCGCTGTGAGTAGAGCAGCGTGTTCTGGTCTTACTGAGACGGTGGTAAAATGTGGCGCTGACCAGTCGAGGGTTGGCGGAAGAAAATTGGCGAATAAAATGTTGAATTCCATTTGCGTCATTTTTCTCGGGTTGATTTTGTTCACACGCCTTGCAGTTCATAACTCAAGTATAATTCTCATTGTGGAAGGTAAAGCCTGTCATCAAATTTGGAAACGTAAGTGCAATGCGGCGCGTTTGCTCACACGTGCGTAATGCGATATGCCGGACATTTTTGGAGCTTTGCCCTTCCATACAACGCGTGAAGGTTTCATTGCGATGCATGAGAGCGGAAGCAGCAGCGGAAGCGGGGGGTCGGAAGCGGCCAGGCTGGCCGCTCCTAACTAACCAATGCATCGCGGCGCACAAACGGTTTCAAGCGAGACACATGAACAATTGCAGTTCCATGGTGGCGTCGATCAGCTGGGGGATCAACAGGCTTGACTTTGTAGTTAATTGGAGATGTTTGGTTTATGACCTCATAGGGACCTACGTAGCGGTGGTGGAATTTGTCACTAAGGCCAGGAGTGCGCAATGGTGTATAAAGCAGAACTTCGTCACCAGGACGAAAAGCGACCACTCGATGTGTAGAATCATAGCGAGTGTTGTTGTCTTCCTGCACGTTGCCGTGTTGAGGCGGGCAAGATGACGGCATCTGGCCACACGAGATAAAAAATGGGTTGGTACTGATGTCGAGTAGTCGGGCGTAGAGAAGAAGGAAGCGTCGAGAATTGTAGTGGGAGGACGGCCATAAAGAAGGAAAAATGGAGAGTAACCGGTAATTCGCTGTACTGCTGTATTATAGGCGAATGTGACGAATGGTAGAACAATATCCCAATTTCGATGATCTGGTGTGATGTACATGGATATCATGTCCGACAAGGTGCGATGAAATCTCTCACTCAGACCGTTAGTCTGGGGATGGTAGCTTGAGGTTGTCTTATGAAGAGTGGATAGCACGTGAAGAACTTCGGCAACGACTTTCGATAAGAAGGCTGTACCGCGGTCACTTAGGAGCACCCGAGGAGCGCCATGACGCAATACAATTGATTGCAAAAAGTAATTTGCTACTCGGTACAGGTGCTGTCGGTACAGGTGCTGTCTCAGCGTAGCGTGTGAGGTGGTCGACAGCCGTTATAATCCAATGGTTACCCCCATCGGAGAAAGGTAGGGGACCATATAAGTCGATGCCGACTACGTCGTAGAATCCAGAGGCCAAGTCGGCCTGTCAAATTTTTGAGTGAAGACAACCAGCAAAGAGCATGGTGGTGGGTCACAACTTTGAAGTACCGACCGTATAGGTAAGGGCGAAATTTTTGGACAGCCCAGACGACGGCAAGACACTCCTGCTTGGTAATGGTGTAGTTTTTCTCAGCTGGAGTCAGAGTCCGACTGGCAAAGGCAATCCCTTTCTCTCGCGATGTTGCATCACGCTGCAGAAGTACAGCGCCAAGACCGTGACCACTGGCATCGGTGTGCAGGATAGTTGGAGCGCTGTCACTGAAGTGGCTAAGAACAGGATCTGATGTGAGGGCGTGCTTTAGGTCATTAAAAGCAGTTTCGCACTGTTCAGTCCACACGAAAGGGCTGCGTGCTTTAAGTAGCTCATGAAGTGGTGCAGCAATAGTTGCAAATTGCCTTATAAAACGCCGGCAATAAGATGCGAGGCCGAGGAAACAGCGCAAATCTGTAGTCCGTTGTGGATGAGCAAAGTTCAAGACCGCGATGATTTTTTTCAGGATCTGGGCGAATGTCGTCATGGCTGGCCAGATGTCCCAATATTCTAATTTCCTTCTGTGCAAAGTGGCACTTCTTGGTGTTGAGCTGAAGGCCTGCCGAAGTGAGACAGGTGAGGACTTCATTCAGGCGCGTGAGATGGTCATTAAAGTTTGCCGAAAAGATAACAATTTCGTCTAAGTAACACAAACAGGTTCTCCATTTTAGGCCACGAAGCACAGTATCGATCATTCTTTTAAATGTCGCTGGTGCGTTACAAAGTCCGAAAGGCATAACATTAAATTCGTAAAGGCCATCGGGTGTTGCGAAAGCGCTTTTTTCTTTATCGTCCTCGTGCATAGGTATTTGCCAATAACCTGAGCGGAGGTCCAAGGTCGAGAAATATTCGGAGCCTTGGAGAGAGTCAAGGGCGTCATCAGTTCGCGGCATCGGAGATACATCTTTGCGGGTAATTTTGTTGAGTACGCGGTATCAACACTAAAGCGTACCGAGCCGTCCTTTTTTTTTTAACTAGCACTACTTGGGAGGACCATGGGCTTGCTGAGGGACGAATTATATTGCGATGGAGCATGTCATTTACATTTTCTTCAATTACTTTTCGTTGAGAGAGGGAAACACGATAATGCCGTCGGCGAACGATAGAGTTACCTTCAGTAATGATGCGATGGTGCGCAAAACTACCCGCCCCAGTGGTGTGGAAGTGGCATCAAAAATGGCTTGGTGGTCTCGAAGCAATGTCAGCAGTTCTTGGCGTTGGTTCAGCGTGAGTTTAGGATTAATAGTCTTTGCGAGAACAGAAAGAGAGATGTCTGTCCAAACACGTTGCTGAGGTGGAGGGGTGGTGAGCACTATCAGGGAAAAAGGTTGAACATCCACCTTGCAATGCAGAGAAGGGAGCACGAGGGATTCACGTGAAGTGTTAGTGGCCACTACTGTCGCTGCGCCGTTGTGGAACCGGACAAGACTTGACGGGTAGGTGATGCCGCGTGCAAGATGACTATATGATGGTGCTATGAATACGTCCCCGTCAGTGATGTGGTCAGAAACAACAGTAAGCAGTTTTTCGCACTGAGGGGGCAAAACAGTATCAGCGGCGCAACGAGGGGATGATGTCGTTCAGAAAAATCAGATGAAAAATCGCTGTCTGTCATATGGATAACACGGTCACCACAAGAAATTAACGCTGAAGCGGTTGACAAAAACCCCATCCAAAAATTATCAGATGCGCACAAGGTGAGAGCACAGCAAACTGCACATGATGGCGGATGCCGTCGATAGCAACTCGTACGGTGCACTTCGCTGAAGGGCGCAAAGGGACGTCATTGACTCCACGGAGTTCAGGCCCATCATATGGGGTTGTCACTTTCCGCAAACGGTAGCACAAATCAGCGTGAATGACAGAAATTGCAGCCCCTGTATCAATCAAAGCTTCGACCGGTAAAGCTTCAGCGATAACAGCAATCACCCTATACGGGCGATCAGGAGGACTTTTAGTAAGTTCGCAGAGTGCAGTTTGACTTCCGGAAACTGCAACACTTAGTTTTCCGGATGGCGAACAGGGAGAGCGGTTGCGGGGCGGAGAGGGAAAACTGAGCGGCGGCATGGGGAAGTGGACCGGCGTCGGTATACATGGTTCCCACGAAGCTCAGTGGAAGATACTGGAGGTAGGTAGGATCGTCGACGTAGGTTTGGAATAGACCGGCGTTGATAATATCAGCTTGAAGGCGTGTCAGTTTCGAAGGCGTCGTAACCACGGCGCTCGTTCTGAAGGCGGCGACGACGAAAGCGGGATATATGTCCTCTAATACCACAGTAATAGCAGACTGGTCGGGAGGGACGCCAAGGTGCGTAATAGGGTGGTGTAGGTTGAGCCATCGCCATTGCATTGACGTGATGGTAAGTTGGCGCCGGTCAGGGAGGGGGAATCAAAGAAGGGGCGGATGCAGCGACTTGCGCGTAGGTCGGCGCTGGGCGGATTGCAGATGGTTTGGATGTCATAGGGTGGCTGATGGTTGCTAACTCTTCTTTAACAATGTTGCGGAGAACGGCGTCTATAGAAGGTGCGGAAGAATGATCGCACCCATGTCGACAGAAAGGATTGATGGCTTGGAGCTCCTCGCGGATGATTGCTCGAATCATTGCCCGCAGATCAAGGCCAGCAGTAGTCGGACCAGTTGCGAAACCGGGCTGTAATCGAGAGGACTGCAGCTGGTCGAGGCGTTGACAGGTCAATATAATTCAATCAACACTTGAAGGATCCTGTTCCACTAAGATATGATAAGCCATAGAAAGGCTTCCTTTTAAGACGTGGTACCCACGTTCTGGTTCTGTCATGGTGGGACTAATGCGCCGACAAAGTACAAGAACAGCCTCTATGTAAAACGCATATGATTCATCGGGACCTTGCAGGAGAGATGCGAGCTTGTTTCTCGCGATCTCAGTCCGAACTGCCGGGTCGGCGAAGTATTGTCGGAATTGCTGTTTGAAAGTGGTCCAGTTAGTAGTATGGGGTTGGCGATTAATGAACCAGTTTCTGGCGACCTCAATGAGATAGAACGAAACGTTGAGGAATTTTAAATCATCTTCCCACCGGTTATAGGTACTGCAGCGTGCCTATGTGTCGAGCCAGTCATCGACGTCTTCGTCGCGACGACCAGCGAACAGCGGCGGGTCGCTTTGACGTGTAGGTACCGTCGAAGGCGCCGGTGCAGCCGAGGTAGAGGGTCCGGCCGGGTCGGGATTGCTCTCGGTGAACATGATTATGGTGGCAGATGCCAAACGACAACCGGAAGGTAGCTCCAGCGAGAGGCAGGGCCCAAGGCAGCTAGGGGATCGAATGTGACCTCCACCACTTGTGAAAGAAGGCTAGGTTGAGACGGCAAGGTCGTGACGGAGAGGCCAGCGATGCCTTGTATAGCGTTTTACTCCGATGACAAAACCCAGGCGCGTGGCGGAGCCGGCGCCGCGGGACGATGATGATGGTATGTACAAATGAGAGAGGAAGATAATGGCATGTACAAAATAAAGAACGTCCACGAAAGGCTCACAGTATATATATATATATATATATATATATATATATATATATATATATATCTTCCACAGAGGTGTATGTGCCTACTACACCTTCATTTTTATGTATTGTAGATATCCTCATCATCGCTGAGCGTGGTTCGATTTGGCGTGTCACTCGGACTTCAGGCCTTCTTACACCTGGTACACCAAGATTGTCCTTGCCCATGGTGGCTGTGCATCGTGAATCCCCGCTGCCTCGTCGCCTGCATTCCAGTCGCCGCTTGGCCCCTACCACCATCGTAATTACCCAAGAGGAGAACGCCGCTGTTTTAAATTCTTCCCACTCCACCCTAGCTCCCCTTGCCACTTGGAGTGTGAGCAGCCGTCAACGCGATCTCCAGATGCTACCGGTCTGCGCGGCGACGACGCAGATGGCTGGCTCGAAAGCTACGACCAGAGGAGTGCTCTCAACTGGTTGGGCGACTCCCTTAAACTTATGAATGTGTCCTTTTTCTTGACACATATTGGCAAAACTCGGTTTTTGAACCAGAAATCAACGGTTCCGGACTACACCATCTTTAAACAAACGTTACTCCATATCTTCTGCGCTATTACAGTTCGAAAAGTATTCGCCAAGAAGCACGGTGGCAAATTACAGTAACCAAGCGAGACCTCTACTTCTTACATAGAAGACATCCAATTCTTTGCCAGTGCATAAATGAGACCATGCCATAGGCCGAGTGCATCCGGCACTTCCCTAAGGATATCGGATCACTCGCCTTCAATGCCCTGGCCGTGCAGGACCGTACCACAATTGATGACCATTATCTCCACTTGCCATCACCTGAATAAACTTCATGCAATCGGTTTTGCTTTGGTTTCATTGCTGACTCCGACCTCCTTGTGGTTATCCTCGGACCAATTCGGGAAGTGCTTCTAGTATAAGGTGATTCGTACCACTCCTTACCTGAACCACATCCTTCAATTGCTGGCCTGCGAAGCATTTCTTAGAAGAGTTGGCCTGTAAGACTTCTTCTGCCACCACCCGCAGCACATACCACCTTACCACTGCCAACGTATGCCCAGATCACATCCTTGCCTCCTGCATTTGGAGCTCCTAAAGGAGCGGCACTTATCAGTGCCCTGCCCATGTTGCCGCAAGCTCGTTCGTACAATATATATATATATATATATATATAAACACACACAAACACAATATATATATATATATATATATATATATATATATATATATATATATATATTCTTGCTTCTTCGCCACGGGACTCCGAAGGAACTGCTCAGTGACCGCGGACGCGTTTTCTTCTCCGATGCTCTTGAGGCCCTACAGATAGAATGCCGCATCATTCACCGCACCGCTACTTCTTACCACACTCAGACGAATGGCCTCACAGAACGTTTCAACCGTACTCTGAGTGACATGCTGTCCATATACGTCAACGACGCTCATTCCAACTGGGACCAGGTTCGTGCCTTCGTAACCTACGCGTACTACACTGCGATACAGACAACCACTGGATTCTTTACCTTCTTCCTTCTATACGGGAGCGAGCCAACCTGCACAATGGACGCGCTTTTTCCCTACAGCCCTGATGTTTCTGAATCGACGCCACTCTTGGATGCTGCCCAGTATTCAGAAGAATGCCATCAGCTCGCTGGTTCGCTTAAAAAAGAAAACCAGTGGCAACAAAAACACCATCGTTACACTGGCGAAGAACCTTCATATGCACCCAACTCCCTGTTGTCGCTCTGGGTTCCTACTACAGCCACCAGCCTTCCAAAGAAGCTTCTTGCTCGGTATCACGGTCCATACCGAGTCCTTTAAAAACATCTCCTGTCAACTACGTAGTTGAGCCTGTTACGGCCTCTGAGAACTTTCGTCGCCGTGGACGCAAAACAGTTCATGTGAACTAAATCAGGCCCTACTACGATCCGTCTGTTCTTTCGGCTCCATGCGTCGCCAGGATGGCTCCCTCTCTACACGGGGGGAAAATGTGTGGTAATCGTCTTTATAGCCACTGCCATGCATCGCGTGCTGGCACACTCGAGGACGAAGTTGGCCGCTGCCTGGCTGATTCGCCACGCCTGACTCTCCGCAGCGAGTTCCTTCTAAGCGCCTGGATACATCTGGGTCTACCGAATAAGCACACCCCTACAATATATATATATATATATATATATATAT
>JAJIZL010046915.1:0-26288 GCA_023969395.1 Amblyomma maculatum | reverse complement strand
TGGCAGAAAGTGAAGTGGAACTCAAGAGACTTCTGATGCGCGTACAAGAAGAGAGTGAGAAGTTTGGGCTTAAACTGAACATTAAAAAGACGAAGATCATGGCGTCTTGCCCTATCAAGTCCTGGAGCATCAATGGACAAGAAGTGGAAGCTGTGACAGATTTTCTGTTCTTGGGCGCCAAGATTACCTCGGAAGGAGACTGCAGCCATGAAATTAGGGGACGCCTGCTTCTGGGAAAGAGAGCAATGGTTAGCCTTGACCGCCTAGTAAAGAGCAGAGACATTAGTCTGCCAACCAAGATCCGTATAACCCGTGCTATGGTCTTTCCAGTTGTGATGTATGGATGCGAGAGTTGGACTGTGAAAAAGGCTGACCGCCGAAGAATTGACGCGTTTGAATTGTGGTGCTGGCGAAGACTCTTAAGAGTTCCTTGGACTGCCAGAAGATCAAATCAGTCGATATTGTCGACCATAAACCCTGACTGCTCATTGGAGGGTCAAATTCTAAAGTTAAAGCTCAGCTACTTTGGTCATCTGATGAGAAGAGAGGAGTCGCTGGAGAAAGATTTGATGTTGGGAAAGGTTAAGGGTCGCCGGAGAAGGGGTAGGCAGCGAACGCGATGGTTAGATGGCATTCTCGAGGCATTGCAGATGAAGCTATGTGATGTTAAGAAGATAGTGAGAGACCGGAAAGCGTGGCGTGACATGGTCCATAGCGTCACGAAAAGTCGGACACGACTGAACGCCTGAACTGAACTGAACAGCATTTTTACCCTTAAAATAAAATTACCGAGTTTGGCAAATATAAAATTTATGTGTCTACCTGTGTGTGCGTGCGTATTGTTTATGGGGATTATTTTTGTTTCGAAACGCGACACAGGCTAATAAAGACGCCTTACCGCAGGGCTCCGGAAATTTCTTCTACCGTGTGTTCCTTATCGCGAACTGATGTACAGCGTTCCGGAGCCCAGCTTTTCGCCACCATCGAAAAGCAGTCGCCGTGGTCGGGACGCAAGCCCGCTTTCTCCAGTGCATCAGTCGAGCTCCTGTAACGACCATACAGGCTGCAGCGCGTAATCTGACGAACTTAAGTAAGAATACAGAAGCGCCGCCACGTTAGAAAAACGGTTTGAGGCGTATTCCCACGCTTAATATGGAGTTCAACCCTTTCTGGGGAAGGACTGCCTATTCAGAGCAACAAACTGTCGATGTGAACTCACCGCCGCCGATTGGGAGAAGAAAGGTGGATGAGAAAAAAAGGAACTATTTAATATTAGCATTATGAAACTACGTACGCCGTTGTTGGAATCCTGCACTGCTATTTTCTACCAATAAATGCTTCGGAGAAGGTGACTCACCTGCAATGGCGAGACGACTTTTTACAGACGAAACGGTGCTTGCTACCTTGTCGTCTTCCCATTATCTGCTAGAAACCAAGTGACCCCGCCTACCAGAACAATACAAGACCAGCCCTAGAAATGTTTCAACCATCTGGTGATACGTGTGAATCGTAGGCGATCTTTTAGGTATGTGTCCTAGATTTAATTGGTTGGTGTCCTCTAAGGGGGAAGGAACACAAATAGATTTCATGAGGATGGCGAGCGAGCCATGTCCCTCTGGGTCCTAAGCAAACTGCTCCTTGAGGTGCTCTTCGCGATGAACTCTTACCTCTTTGCCGTATTGACGCTCTGTCCATTTTTGCAGTGTGAATATGTTTGTGTGATATTGCAATATACCTGCTTGTTTTAGTTTCACCAAGATGGGAGCCTCAGTCTTTCCCCAACACTTAGACTCAGGAAACTACAAAGTGATGACCGGGTCGAGTTAGCCTCACCATCACGAGAAGTGGTGATCAGTGTTAGAACTGAGGTCACAAGCCACAACAACTGGTGTCCGGTGTAAAGAAACATGCGGCAATAGTAGGCCGAAGGCAGAAAATCTCGAGACACCGATCGAATGTGTGAGTGAGTGCTCGGTGTTTGCTCTGGTAAGCACCAGGTTCTAAAACATGGTTATATTTTGGAGCCAGTAGATGAAGATTGAGTCAATCTCTAAAAGTTTGTTTCAGACAATGTTCAGACGTCTTGAAGTGCTAATAATTATAGAAATTAAAGTTACCCTCACTTCCTTTACACCTTAAGTAAATATGATCGAGGGGCTAAAAAGCATCTACTCCTACAACCCGGTCCGCAGTTGAACGCGTTGTTTTGGACCAGCTTATAACTGCATCCTGGAAAGGAAAGTGAATTGTTTAGTAAACCGGAGTGATATTAGGTCTGCAACAGAATGAAAACTCGTTGAGGAGTGAGCTCCGCGCCGACAGTTGCTCACCCCAGAGGCGGGTATGTCCCGTAATGCAAAAATCAGTGCCAGTAACCGTCACGATTGGGCCCTTGGAAGCGATAAGTAAAGAAAATAAGAAAAAAAAAGATTTCTCCCTGCAAAGTACCGCTATATGATGGCAGTGATAACGATTCAGGAGCGACCGAAGCGCCACATGCAAAGAAATAATTAGAGTGCACAAAATCCTCCACTTGCTACAGGTGTAACGATCCAGGACACATTGGCGTTAACTTCCGAAATGAAACGGTTGCTTCTCGTATCTAAATGACTACGAGGAGGACATAAGTCTATGCAAAATCTAGTAGTCGAAGGGAAGCCTGGCATGGTACTACGTCAGTTTGCCGCAACAATGAGTGTTGTTCATCCGAAACTTGTGTCGCCTTCCAATATGCAGGCCAGTGTGCGTAGATACGACAGTTTGTGGAAGAGCAAAACGTGTGCTTGCCCATCGTGAGCATGGTACTCGAGGTTCCTTTTTGTCAGATAAGGACCGAACTGCCGTGTTCGACAAGCTCCCTAAAAGCTATTCGTATTTGGCTTGATCAAATCTGATATGCTCGTAGGCGTTAGGGGCATCTGTTTCAGGGACAGTTGCGCTGCCCTTAGCATGTCGAATAGCGCGAGTAATAGCGACACAGCGTGTTTCAGATACTCCTTTAAAGGCTAAAACAGGCGTTAAAACTGTGACCGGTGTCAAGGATAGCGGATCAGAAAATGTTGAGATCGAAACCCTCAGGACAAGTCAGCATGAAAGTGAGATTGACGAACTGCGTTGCAGGACGCACTTGACTGTAACCTCTTGCCACCAGTGTCTCATAATGTCGCATGACATTTAAGTGACAAAGGAGATGACATTTGTGATGGAACAGGTCAATGATCCCACGGTACAGGAGATCAGAGAGCTCCGCCGCAGCCTGAATACGTCAGCAAAGCATCTTTCGTTATAAACGAGAAACTCTGTGCGGTATCGCTTATTCTACGATAAGCCCGGAATGGAGCAAAACCCATTGGTCGTTCTTCAAAATCCCTGCAAAGACTTATGGCGGCATTCCTACATTCCCATGGAAGCGTAGGGTCGTGTCACCTTGGTGTTTGGAAAGCAAAGGAAAGGCTACTGCAGGTATACTATTGGCCTGAATGCCTTTACGAACTCCATAGAGCTTTTTAATGTTCATTAGACACATGCCAGCAGATCAGGAAGGCGTAAGATATGTGAAAAGTACCGATAGTCTTATTATCCTCATTAGCAACCCACTTCCCCGGTCAGTGATAGATGTAATTTGTTCATATTCCTATGACAGGGAAAGGATACCGTTACATACTCACTACGTTATGCCCAGCCACAAAGTTTCCCGGGGCTATGCGTGGCGTGTAATGATCTCTGAGAGTGTTGTGCATTCGCTGCTGTCAGCTTTTGCACGAGTTAGATTCCCTTCCAAGATCAAAGGCAATCAGGGCAGCGTATATTACAACTGTCCTCACTACATAATTTATCGAGACCTTAAGACAGTGCATAGCTCAATCCACCGTCAGCAGGACAACAGCATAGGCAGGTGAATTCTGTTCTAAAGCACGTCCGTGCAGGACACAAAGTTACGAAAACAAGCGTGACTTGGATGGCTTCCTACCTGCAACTTTTTTCGCCTCATAATTGCTGCCTGGCTGAGATAGTGTGCGGAACGTTACTGTGATAGGCGAAGTCTGGGAGGGGCAAGGAGAAGAACTAACAATGGTAGAATTTGCTTTGAATCTCTGCAATTGCTTACATAACATTCAAGAACTTGTAGAGGTCAGGATGAAGTCATTCCAACCTTGTTTCAAACTGTACTATGATAAGAGCCCGTCAGAAAACCATTCACCCCACGGAGCAAGTCATGTTGCTGAGACCTTTAGAGCAGAACAGGCTCGAAGTGTAATAGGTAGGACCTGCTGAAGTGGTTGCTAAGCGGCCTGACACTAACCCCGCGGTGAAAATCCCTCGCAGAGACTTCCACCCCGCCGGGGTGGCGCAGTGGTTACGGCGCTCGACTACTGTTGCCAAGGACACGGGATCGAATCCCGGCCTCGGCGGCAGCTTTTCGATGGCGGCGAAAAGCAAGGCACCCGTATGCTGTGCGATGTCAGTGCACGTTAAAGAACCCCAGGTGGTCGAAATTTCCGGAGTCCTCCACTGCAGCGTCTCTCATAGCCTGAGTTGCTTTGGGACGTTAAACCCCACAAACCAAACCAAACCAAGCATTAAGTTTTCCGCACGCATCACGGCAACCTCATGAAGCCTTACGTGCAGGGAGAAACCTTGGTAAATCTAACGTTAAACATTTTTCAGGAGATGGATGACAGTGTGCTTTTACTTAGCGGAGAGGGCCTCATCAGAGATGGAGCGGAGGGTTAACTGAAAACGCTCAGTTATCTGCTTTTAGCGAGCTGATAGCTGAGTGTGAGAAGTGTTTCGTGCACAGAGAAGACAGAACTAATTTGACCTGAGCACGATAAGGAGCTGATTTCTAGCGACTCAGTGCGGTCAACGGTGCTACTGATTTTATGCAAGGCAGAAAAAATATTGGATAGACAAGTAAAGCGAATGCTCAAAGATACTGTAATAAAACGAGCGAAAAGCGACCTCGCATCGCCGATGGTCTTGGTAGAAGCTCGAAATAAAGATCCCGGGCCTCTAGCGGATCCTATTCCCAACATTAAAGATGGAGAGGAACAGGTCAGTCGAGCGGCCTATACACTACGCTGGATCTCAACTCAGCATACTGGCAAATACCGCTCACTGAGTGCCATCAGATACGCAGCTCGTAGGCCAAAGAGTGCGCTTGCATTATATGGGCCATCCAAAAATTACAATGCTCTCTTGTGGGTTGCATATTCACTGCAGAGACGGACCATTGTCCCTTGCCCTGACTGCAAAGTGCGATATCAAGAAACAGTCAACTTCTAAGATAGAGCTTGGTTCCACAGCAGTATATTTTGACATAAAGAACAAGGAGGGCTAGTTATTTGGGAATGCAGACGCACTTAGTCATTTTTTCTTAGCGGTCCAAGGTTATTTTCACCATGCCCCTAAATTATTAAATAATTATTTGTTTAGTGCGCCAGGCTGTGACAGTAAGTTGGCACGTTCGGTTTTCAAAGCATACGTGCGTCATAGGCTTTGAGTGAATGATTTTCTCAATAAAGAAGAAAAATTGATGGTGTTCCTCTTTTTATTCTAACCTTTTCGGATGAGAGCAGAGTGCTTATTTCCATATATGGTTGAATGTGAGCTGCGACAACGAATACAGCAATGAAGCTGTCACGTCGAGCGACAGAGAGCTTCGAGCCTCCATCAGCAGGCGATTAAGTTGCCTGTCCGCGCAGCAGCTGCGACTGCTACCCACCGTCAGCAGCTTTGGCGGGGGAGGAGGCTGTCACGACCGTACAGCCGGCGAGCCGGCAGCGGGCCGTATGACCAACTGAAGTAAAGAGGAAGAAGGAAATCCTACTTCCTTCGAAAAAACAGTCCGAGGAGTCTCCACAGTTTATCTGGAGTTTGACCCTCCGGCGAAGCAGCGTCTACTGAGAGAAACAGAATGGCGATGTGAACGGATCGTAGCTAAGTTTGAGAAGGGTGGATGAGGAAGAAAGCCGTCATCCATTAGGTGTAGTATGCAAAGAAGTAGGCGGTTATTGGAAGCGGGTGCCGCTCCTTCTTTTGACCCTTAGGAAGCTTCTGAGGAGCGAACTCACCGGCACCGTTGAGACAGCTCTTTACTGAGTAAACGGTGCTTGCTACCTCTTCGCCTTTCGAGGTCTCCCAGACACTAAGTGATCCCGCCTAGTAAAACAATAGATGGCCAGCCCTTGCATCGTTGCAAATAAGTATTGATGTGTGTAACCTGGTCGCCGATCTCTGAGCTATGTGCCTTGAGATTTGATTGTTTGGCGTCATCGGAGAGGAAAAAGCAAATTAATTTAAGGACGCTGCGGAGCGAGAAATATTGCCCTGGGCACTCAATAAATAGCGCATCCAGTTGTTTTTTTCGATAGAGTGTTAAATTTTTTCCATGTTGCTGCTGTGTCGATTTTCACATGAATAAGTTTTGTAATAGCGCATTCAGCCAGCTTGTGGTTGTTTCACCAACGTCACAGCCTCAATTTCTACTGAACCCCAAGACTCGGCACTGTACCAAAGCGAAAGCCGATTCGAGCTAGCCCCAGCTTCACTACTCGGCTTAATCCATGCACCACTATGGTGCATGGTGCACCACTATGTATGTGTGAGTGTGTGTAGGCTGTTATTTTTATAAATAACTTTATTTGGTGTAACTTCACAGGTGGTACTTTGGTAATTGTTACTATGATCCTTCAAAAATGTCTCGCAATTTTATAAGCAGATGAAATCCTAGCAGCCATAAAGTGACTTCAGTTAGGTGAAAGAGACACTGCTGACGACGTTTAAAAATGACAGTGATCTAACTTACCTGTCCGAAACACTGCGGGGAACTGGCCTTTTTTTGCGGTGGATTTTGAAGGCAGCCATTCACGCTAAATAAGAAACAAATATATTAATTATTAGGTTAAGCACCATGCTCCTCGTAATGCGAAGCGTTAAGCCAGTTGTCACGAACATAGCCCAGACAATATGTCACCAAAATCCCCCGCGAATATTTCACAATACACATATCTTGAAACAGTGCAACTTTCAGTACCAGTCATCAGAGCTAGGCATTTAGACCTTTTTTCTTTGCTGGTAACTAAGAATCAATAAATTATACTTACTATATCAGCTATTACGTTTAAGTGTGAAATTAAATTTAAAAATGAAATTTATTGTAGTCTTTTAATAGGTAGTGTGATCACGGAACCTTCCTGCAACGAATTTGGTGAGCAGAAAGAGCATATACAGCGGTGGTTTCTGCAGATGACGCTGTTGTCACAAATATTTGTTTTCTTTTACTTTTCCTTTGACATACACTTATTAGTGCACTGATATAGTGGTGCTTTCGCTGTTTACAAACTTGGGAAGTAAATTAGATCTGGCGACCTGCACGTGGTCCTCTCTGCACGTTGAGTGGATCAAAGTGGTTATGGCTGCCTCCCTTTGCTCAGTGACTAACAGCCAGCGGTGGGGGCGGGCTGCCGGGACCTACCCTCTGGGGATGCAAAACCCCATGGAAGTTGGCGTAGAACTCTCACACAGCTGCTAGGGCGAGCTGTGAACATGATGTCCGATGCCTGAGCGGAGGTAGGGTTGGGTGCACACCAGTGCATCTTCTAGGCTGAGCACAAGGAATCCGACGAGACAAAAGGCAGAAAGTGCCCAAAATTCGAAATCTCCCTCCGGTACGCGGGGGTCCAGCCACGATTTAAATACCCCTGAGAGGCCCAGGCTCCGATTCCGGCGTTAGCGGAACCCTGGTCTTCGCGGGGAGGAGGGGAGGGATATAAATGGTGACTGGGCTTCAAAGTTCCCCTCTGGGAAGTGGCCATACCGGCCAGCCGGGCGGCTTAGGTGTCGTGGCGGGATGCCGAGAATGGGGAGTCAAGTAGTAGCCAAATATAGTGGAACACCAGCCGAGTTAAGGGAGTACCGGTTACTAGGCCAAAGATTACCTCAGAATGGGCCCGGTTCATAGCTATGGGTCCGCATGCCAGGCCATGCACGAGCGCACCTGGGTAGGTGTTGAGTAATCTGAGATGAAGAAATAAAGGCAATGGGATGATTGGTAAGCCCTGGTAATGTCAGTTGGGTGCTTCCTCCTAAGGCTTGCACCTTAGGAGGAAGCATCTTCGCTAAATATCTCGCAGATGGACCCCATGAAAGCACTCGGTGGGCCAAGGAGCCGCGGGAGAAAACGATCTCCTTGATTTGACTGAACGAACGACCCGGGACCGCGGTTATTGGTACGGTCTATGAAACCGGGTGTGTTCTGGAGGGGACCCAGATTCTCCACCTCCACATTAGGTTTTCACCTGTCTCGGCGTCGATGCCCGAGTGCACCCGGTGAGTGAATGGAATTTCCACAAAGTGAGGTCGCATATTCGAAGGATCTTGGTGTTTACCTGTCTCGGACAGAAAGGCATTACGGGGAGCCATGAAATATCAGAACGCCATGGCGAAAACTCGCTGTCCCCAGCTTCCGTCCAACTGCCCATAACCCAACCCCATATTCCTATTTCCGATTTCCTATTCTACCATCCCTTTCCGCTAATTCTTAGGGGAGATCAGGGGAGTATCCCCGGGCTTGTACTCTTTGCTGTGGGTCGCTGTAGTAGCATGCCTCTTTTATTTTTTACTTCCATATTAAAACTTTTGTACGGATGGGCATGCTCATTTATATCGACAATTCTGCACCTTTCTATACCCGCGATACAGTAGTGGTGCGGGAGGAGTGTGACATTGGACTCCATCTTTGTCAATGTTTACAAACATGTATTTAACATCTGCGTGAAATACGCCTGTGTGGCTTGTGCAGTTTGGTTTTGCAGACAGGCAGGCATTATGTGCGGCGTAAGGTGTCATGATTAGACGATTTATTTACTAACATTAGCAATCACCTCTTTATGTATTATTTTAGCTGGAATATTACAATATGGTAACTGAAGGCTCAGTATGTTACGTTCTAGCCTCATTTTGAAATTTCTCAAAAGCATATGTGATGAAAATGTGGGAAGTCAATATGTGGTTTGGAAATAGCTTGTGGTGACTTTCACTCGCTTCTTAAAGTGTCATCTTAAGCGTAGGTAGTCCAAAAATGTATGCGACCCTCTTCAACACTATCGAAAACTTAGGTGACGTCTTTATTTGATATAACATAGCTGCTACAGAGGCCATTTGGTCTTGTGTACTAGCAGAAAGCCGACTCAGTGAGTTTTGAATACGGTTTACGATATGCGATTTTTTTAACCATACTCTAGAATAAGGAGGTTCAATTATTAGTTCAAATTTACGTTGGGGGACTTCACTTTTTGCTGTCAGCTAATTCGCGGAAACCGGTAATTATTTCATAAACCAAGGGAGCAGTCACCAAGGGTTCGGATCAGGAAAGCAAGTATGGCTTCCATACGGAAGCCCTGTTCACTTAGAACTACGCTTAAAGAGCGGAGTTCAGTTCGTTTGAAATGGACCGCGGCATCTTTCGTACGTTGGTGATATATCGCCATCTTTACGATTAAGTGTTTTTTTCTGCTGTTTTATTACGAGTGATTCAACATACTGGCATGAAAGCCGGTTCCTTTGTTTGGCTATAATCGAGGCTCCCTTCTAGCAGATATTAGGGGTTCGGCATGAGCGTTTGAGACACCTTTCTTGCTATTGACATCACTCATATAATCCCTCAAAAGTCTATCAAAATTTCCGCTTTTGCCTTGTATACATGGTCACAATCATTGCAGAGGGTCTGGTACTTGACGCGCAGAAATTTTTGTTTTCTCAGTTTTTCTTTCACATTAACCACCTCGTGCCACAACTTTTTTTTTGTGCAGGGTGATATGATAGGGGCAATTGGCCCGTCACAGATTAACATTTTATGCGCGTCAACACCATAATGCGTGCATAGAAATAAATCAGCGCAGTGTAGCGTGCGCTAGCAGTGACTTCGCGTGCGATATACGCCCTGCTAAGGCTTTTACATGAGCAGAACTCACTGCTAGCAGCCGCTTCCTGTCAACCTTCAACAGCGCTCACTGACAACAAAGGCGTGGGTATGACAACAAAGGCGTGGGTATTCAAAGGCTTGGAAGCTTTCCATGAATGTGTAAAGCGATAACCTCATCCTATAAACGAAACGAAACACAAAAACGTGAGTTTGATAAAATATCGCAATATTTATCGCAGCGCGCTCAAACTTCAGCCTAGGTCTCGGTACGCTTTTTGTGAGCTGATATCGACACGCATTGTAGGTTAACTAACGCAGACTGCACGCCTAGGCGAGGCAACAGGTTGCATTGAAGCCATGGCGTGCATCCTGTCATTTAAAAGCCTTGCGGGCGCGCATCTCCAACGTGAACTGCCTGCCATCGTCTACTAGGCTGCGCTGATTGTACAGTGATGCACGCTTTGCCGTGTTAACACGTACATAAATTGTATCACTGTAAGTGTAGCACCTGTCCCAGCGCTTCGCTAACGTCGGGTATATAACTAGCTGCAGCTCGTAATTTACGGTGGTTGCAGACCATGCTTTCTGGTTGTAACGAGTGGCCCTCCACTGAATCCAAACAAGTTTTGGGGTAGCTGCAACTGGTCAGTTCGTGGCGCACTTGCAAGACGTCGTATCCTATGGTATTCAGATCGAGAGCAGTTTCTGGGAATGTGTAAAGAGCGACGTCGGTACAGCATGTTTTTGGCATGCAGGATTTACAGAACTAAACGCAGGTACCTGACCGTGTGAGTGTTTTTGATTAGATTTTGCAGGAAATGATGTGGCCGCCAAGCTCCACTATTACGAACAAAAGGACAGTCAGTTGGCATCCTGCTATTTGAGAGTAAACTTGATGGCCTCTTCCATACTTTATATAGGCTCGGTGAAGGCGGTAAGTGCCTACTTTTTATTATACAAAAGGAGTCATCAATGTGCGGGAAGAAGACTTTTGGAGGAATTGAAGTTCCCAGAGCCCGGTTTTCTATGGGTTTCATGGTGAGCTTCGCGGCCCTGACTGAAATGAAGGCGCTTATTTCTGTTTCGTGCTGTTCGGGGTTAATGGAACTTGACGGCCACAATTTTTTTTTAACAGAAAATAAACCTTTCGAGGTGTCGTGTACAAGATCCCTTGCGAAAATTGCGATCATGTCTACATAGGTGAAAGCGGGAATTTTAAAAGACGTTTGAAGGATGATATGAATGATGTCGAGAAGAAGTTGTAAGAAATATGCCTCCGACGCAATGGCCTAGCACGCCGTATCAGCAGTGGACAATATCTACTTCGAAGGAGCCTCGATTAGAGCCACAGAATAGGAATTCGCTTTCACGCCAGTATCTAGATTCACTCGTATTACAAACAGAAAAAAAACAATTCATCGCAGGGATAGCATCTCTCGGCAACGTATGTGTAAGGCCGCATTGAAAAGGTACTCGCGCGTGGAGTAGAGCTGCGGTCGAACCACCGAGCTTCGAGGCCAAGGAGCCAGCGCTGTTTTTTTTTCTCCCCTCTACTCGGGCGCTGGCCGCGCCCCGCTTGGCGCGAAGGAGGCTTGGTTTGTTTCTTCCCTTCGCCCCCTCCCCCCAGGCGTCGCGAGGAAGCGACGGCAGACGCACCCTTATTGGCCGGAAACAAGAGCAGCACGCTTCTGAGTAGCGCTTTGCGTCTGGCTCTCCCAGCGATGTTCCGTTGTGTCGCCAAATACTGCTGCAGGGAGACCCCGCTAATGAAGCCATTTTCCCTGCACCAAGCGCTCATTAAATGTCAGGCAGAAGGCGGCAATGGGCGCGGCCCTTGGCCCCCCAGCAGCGACTCATCGGGTGCCAGCAACGGCGATGGCACACTTCTCCGGGACAGTGCCGCCCCCCCCCCCCCTAACTTTCTCGAACGGGACTGCTTAGTAACCTAGTCCCCAGACCCTCAGCGGCGTTTCTTCCAGAAAGGCGCCAGCTGCAAGTTTTGCGTCGCAAACACGCCGGGGAGGGGAAGGAAAGACAGGCGCCGTGTGAGAGGGTTATTAGGACCGGCGAGTGGTGGGAGTGTGTGTTATGAATGTTGTGTTTTTATTTGATGTAGTTAAGGACCTGGGTCCCAGATTATTCCCAACCCACTGGGGTTTTGGCATGTTTTTCAATAATTTGATTGGCTGCTTCATTTTCGGGGCGGATCGTCTAAGATGACCGCTCTCGGGTCTTTGTTGATGTTTATCAACAAAATGCGATCCTCAGGTAAGGTTGAGCAGTCAAGATTGAGGCTCCGTGCTTAGCACGTATCTACAGGCCCTAGGCGTTTAACCGAAACGCTCGGTAGGAAAGTAATGGCTTGTGGAGGGACTTATCTGTGTGAGCATCTATTTTCTTTTAGGTTACAGTTGTCTGTGTGAATCTTTGTTACTGTAATTTACTGTTTCGCAATGTATACTATTTTTCTTGTGTAAATATAATTCTCCTTCTCAACATCATCTGATCATCGTCTACTGCTTCCTCACTGCCGAATGACCCAGTTTGAAGAGGCTTCTGCCCTCCGAAGACTGGCAACGAACGAGCATAAAATTACTGTATGCATGATGCCTCGGACGATTATTGAAACGAACGTAAATGCCGTTTTCCAAGCGTAATTTGTAATGAATAATACTTTTGTATGGAAACATAAACAAATGTGTAAGTCAAAACCTATGGTCTGAGTTCTTTTTGTTTTTAAAATATTTTGTTACTCTACCAGACGCAATTTCTCACTACCTTAGTTTTTAAGGCGACAATGAACTTTTATAAGCGGGCTTTTTGTATATGAAGATGTCTGCAGCGGCAAATTTGCTTCTCGCTTTTCATCTTTCGCTGTTGTGTAGGGTGTCCATGTATTTGGGAATCGGAAGGACCTGGTATTCAGCTCTGCTTTCGGGAATGAGTGTTTTTCTTGGGAGGTTAGTTTTCGCGTCGATGAATCGTCCCATGATGTTCACTAGGTGTCTACCAGTCCGACTTTGTTCTAGTCTGGGTTCTTGGCAAAACAGGATTGCTTCTTTGTGTTCTTAGGAGGTGGCCGAGATGCCCATTGCCATAAACGCCTCATTGGATGCATGACTTGATAATCCGAGTGCTAGTTTATAAGCTTTCCGAAACTGCGCATCAATTTTCTGTGATTCCGTTCTGGTGACGTTGTGGTATGGGAGACTATAGGTCCAGCGGGAGGCTATCATCGCCGTTACTATTCTGATCGCGTCCTTGTCCTTTAAACCTCCGATCCTGTTCGTTATTCTTCGGATCATGCCGCAGACCTTACTGGTTGCCCGAGTCAGTAGATTGAGTGTGTGCGTTCTTTCCCCGTGGCTCTGTAGCCACATACCTAGTATCCTCAAAGTTTTTACTTCTCTGATTTCTTGGTTTTGAAGTCGGATTTCAATCGGCTCTGTCTTGAAGTTTTTCTAGGTCGCATCTCGCAACCTGTCTTATGGTCACACCAGCATCGAGCTCTAACTTTGCCAACTGATTACAATTTCGGAAGACATACTTGCATAATGTAAAGGTAACAAAGCAGGAGGTCAGTTCTGTGCAGCATATACCCCGCGCGCCATACCACCCTGTTCTCTTAACAGAGACTTCGATGAACGCGATGGCGCTGCCTGGCGACCTGTCATGCGGCTCTTCCACATGCTAAACACTTCCTTGAGCACAAAAAGATCACATGGAACCTCAGGAAGCTTCCATTGTAGGTCAAAGATTATGGTATAGGGCGTAATATCAATGTTATTTTTGAGAATCCCTTGAAGAATGTACCCAAAAAAACACTGCATCACGGTAACACACAGCGCAATGATTTATAGTGTCTAGGCAGTCGACAGTCCACTGACCATGGCACCAGGGTTCCTTTGGCATGAAGCCATGTTTTGACAGCTAAGGTTCACCACTTTTTCTCCTTATTGCCTGTATTCGACACAACATTCACAACAGAAAATATCCCTAACAATGGCCCTAAAATGTTGAGACGCCGTTTGGATACGTGGTTATATTCCTTTGTATGTACAGAACTTCACTCTTTCGCTCATTGTTTACTTTTGCTCGAGTGCAAAATATGTAGCCTTTTTTCAGCTACTGCTTGAAATACGCTGATTTGTTTTCCTGGCTATCATGAAAGGACACCAATACTCAACATGTATAAAATACATCGCTTTCCTGGAGGCAAATGTGAGAATATCATTATTTAATAATTACAAGCAGTTTTATACAATCTTAGATTATATATTATTTTTCCTACATAAAGAGACATCCGACTCAATAACGCTTCTCACATTGCATGTGTTAGCTTCACAAGCTGCGCGTTGAGCAGCGATGTCTATGAAACACTTCCGACTAAGGGTTTGTATATCTGAACACCCGAGGAAGCGTCGGCCGATATCGCGATAGCTCGGTATATTTCGATTGTCGGCGATGCGTTTCATTTATGCACGAGCACATTTTTGTCATTGCTAATGAAACGCTACGTTCTTTCAATTTTGCATTGAAGGCTCTTACTTAGTCGCGTATATAAGATACACTCTAAGAATATACGAGCTGAAGCGGCTGCTCCACGTGCAAAAGGAATGCGATGCGCACATGTACTTGATCGCACACACTGCGATGGCTACAAATCTCCAAGGTATTTGTGAAACAACGCTTGTCCGGCATATACGGAAAAGGTTTATCCTATATTAGTATAGTTCCATGCCTATTTTTCGTTTTGGCATGTTACGGCATAGTCATTCTTGTTGAACTGCACTATCAGTCCAGTTTGTGATGACAAAAAGAAATTCTCTATTCAGTATTAGTTTCATTAATGACGTGTAAGTCTGGTTTGATTCAAACCTGACATGGTTTATCCGATATATGAGCTCCAGACCGGACCGGTCCCGGCGGGTTTAGATGTATACCGGAGAGGGATCTGGGTTCGATATGCATAGCGGAAATTGTTCGGTATAAGCTTCATACCGAACCGGTCCGTCTGAGTTGAGAATCAAACCTAAAATGTCATGTTTAGTTCGACCTTTTAATCGGATGTCGCCAGTCCGGTATAAACTCCATCTGTACCAGATCGCAGTATCTATAAATAAATAAAATAAAAATAAAAATACCGGACTGGTCTGTCCTGTTCAAACGATTACCAGATCGGTATAAACCGGTTTCAGCCCCATAGGTGAGTACAGGTAAGATGCAACGGTTGTATACTTTCCTCTTAAACGATGCCGGTAAGCTGCTATTCATAATCTGCGAGTGCTTGCCAAATGCGCTAGACCCCAATCTCATTCTTCTTGTTATTTTTTTTTTCATGGTCCGGATATGCGGTTACTACCTCTTCTAAGTAGACATATTCACCTACAGCTTCCAGTGCTTCCCTACCTAACGAAAACTGCTGTTTCTTCCTGAGGCTGTTGAACATTACCTTAGTCTTCTGCCTATTGATTTTCAATCCTACCTTTCTAATTTTCCCGTCTAGGTCATCAATCATTATTTGCAGTTCATCCCTCAAGTTACTTAGCAAGGCAATGTCATCAGCAAATCGCAAATTACTGAGGTACTCTCCATCTACCCTTATCCCTAACTGCTCCCATTCCAAGTCTCTGAATACTTCCTTTAAGCAAGCTGTGAATAGTAGTGCGGAGATCGTGTCTCCTTGCCTAACACCTTTCTTTTATGGGAATTTTGTTACTTTCTTTATACAGAACTGTGCTTGCTGTGCAGCCACTATAAATACCTTTCAGCACTTTCACGTACGGCTCGTCTACCCTTGATTTCGCAATGCCTGCATCACCGCCGAGGTTTTTACTGAGTCAAATGCTTTTTTGTAACCACTGAATGCTATGTATAAGGGCTCGTTATATTCCGAGCATTTTTCTATCACCTAGTTTATGGTATGGATATGATCGATAGTACACTACCGTTTCCGAAAACCTACTTGATCTTTTGCTTGACTGCAGTCTAAGATTGTCCTAATTCTATTAGCGATTACCTTAGTAAATACCTTATACGTAAAAGACAGTAAGCTGATTGCTCTGTAAATCTTAAGATCCTTAGCGTCTCTTTTCTTATGATTGAGGATAATGGTAGCATTCTTCCATTATTCCGGTACCGTCGATAACAGCAGGCACTACGTATACATGGTGGCCGGTTTTTCAAGCACGATATCCCCCCCCCCCCCCCTCCTTCCTGTTCCTAATGCTAAACTCTGTTCCTAATGCTTTCTTTTCCTCGTCCTTCCTCACTGGTGGAACGTCTGACTGTTTTTCCCTACCGTCAATCTCGTTACGGTCCTGACTACTTTGACTAATGTAGATATCTGTATACAACTCCTCGGCTACTTTGACTCTCTTGTCCATATTCGCGATGACGTTGCCCACCTTGTCCCTTAGCGCATACATCTGGTTTATGCCTACGCCCAATTTCTTCTTTACCGCTTTAAGGCTGCTCCCCTTCTTTACAGCATGCTTAATTTTCTCCATGTCATACTTATATCGGCCGCCTTGCGCTTATTGACTAGCTTTGATATCTGGGCAATTCTACCTGATCTGTTGGACTGGAAGTTTTCATACTCTGGCGTTTCTTAATCAAATCTTTGTTCTTGTTATAACAGCTTACCGGTATCCTCTTTAGCTATTCTACCGCCTACTTCTACAGCGCACTCAGCAATGATCTCTCTAAAATTACAGTTCATTGTTTCTAAGGTAATGTCGCTATCCTTGGTTAGAGCTGAATATCTAGCCTCTTGCGAGATCCTGAACTGTTCTGCTCCCCCCCCCCCCTCACCTCTAATTCGTCGATGGGTTTCTTTCTTACTAATCCGTTGCATTCTTTCTTCAGATTTAGGCAAATTTGGGACCTCACCATCCTTTAGTCACTGCATCGCACTGTCCCGATTCCCTCTACATCTTAGATAATGGCGGCGGTTGAACACAGTATGAAGTCAATTTCATTTTTTTCTCCCCGTTTGGACTTTTCCATGTCCATTCCCGGTTCTTCCGTTTGCTGAAGAAAGTATTCATGATTCTCAACTTATTACGCTCTGCAAACTCAATCAGTAACCGGACAACGCAGAGAGCTATGGAACGAAAAATGGTAGGGGTAACATTAAGAGATAGGTAGCGTGCAGATTAATAACTCAAGTTACTGACATTCTAGTGGAAATCAAGAAGAAGAAATGGGCGTGGGCAGGACATGTAGTGCGAAGAGAGGATAACCGATGGTCGCTTAGGATAACAAACTGGATTCCAAGAGAAGGAAAGCGTAGCAGGGGGCGGCAGAAAGTTAGGTGAGCGGATGAGGTTAGGAAGTTCGCAAGAATCTCAGCGGACGCAGCTAGCACAGAACCGGGTTAATTGGAGAAATATGGGAGAGGCCTTCGCCCTGCAGTGGGTATAGTCAGGATGATGCTGATAATGATAAACCTGTTTATGCTGCATACAGGACTGATCACACAAGTATGATGTTTATACCGGATAATAAAGCACCGGTAAAAACCGTTTTGATGGTATACTAGAATTTTTCACACAAGCAATTACATGCATGATACCGTTCTTGAAGTCAAATCTGCCTCAATATAAAACAACCTTCACAGGCACTCAGATAGGATCGACTAAACAATCACCCTTACGACTACGTGGTGGGTTCTCAGTGCAGAGAGCTCTTCAGGAAGTTATACCCCATGGTAGCAGACCTGAAGTAAATTACAAAAGCGTCCGGTTGTCTCTAAATTCATGAATAGCTAATCTTTTTCGGAGTCTCAAAAATACGCACATACCTTATGATTAGGCTTTGGAAACAGAGCAGCAATCCAAGAGCGTACAACAGGTTATTCTTCATTGTTAACTTTGCTGTAGCCACAGTAGTATTTGTGCTGAAATGACAGAAAACAGCTCTCATTCGAATTGAAACTTATTCTTCAACAAAACGCTGTTCTTAGGGCACGGCGGAACATGAGCTCCTTGTACACAAAGCATCACAACAGCGTTGTCAATGGCGATACACACATCAACACACTAGTAAGGCACGCTACATCAGGTTCGATAACAAAAAAAATTAACATTACCTATCTATGAAAAGGGAGATAATTATGATATAAATACTTCGCGCAAAAGATTTCATTGTGTTCCTTTTATGTAATTCAAAACGAGTGGCCTAATCGCCCGCTGAAAGCCAAGATGTGAAGAAAATGAGCTCGCTGCACAGAAAAAAACGACGAAGGCTTCTTAGTTCGCCATCTGATGGGGCGATCACTTGAACCTCTGGCTCCCTTGATCGGACCAGATATCGTTCTTTGTAACACTATCGCCATGCTTCACTGGTCGCGCATCGTCCTCCAGACAACCCAATAAAACCTTTTCAACGATTATACTACCAGTTTATTCATTTCGAATTCGCAATACAACGCTCGTTACCGGCGGCGCCAGTACAGGTTCACTGTTATAACTTCATGCAGAGACTAGAAACGATTTCCGCCTACTCTCAAACACTGACTGTCGTGGCATAGGAAAGTGAGAAGAGACGATGTATGAGGCGATATACAAAAATTGAAGATGACAAGTTTAAAAATATTTCTATTCGTTCATTGAAGCACTTTTCGAAGGGGCGCAAGACTGAAATGATGATTAGAGGATTATTGCTTCAACATGATTCCGATTTGAGCGTTCGGAATGAATTTATTGGTCAAATTTTGTTTCTAGCAGCATGTTTAAGAACGCAAAACGCAGACGCTTATGCTATGGTTAATTAACCAGCTAAATCGTGGCTCCTTTCATTAAAAAGCTTCATATACATGTGTCACCTGTCGCGCCTGTAAATTCCTTCTGATTGATTTGCTGTGGTTTTGAGAAAAGAATACATTATTGACTGCAATCGATTTAGTCAGGTAAAAAGGTGAATGGATATCTTTGCGCTTCGGTATTGCAGTAGTAAGGGCGCTCTACTACTGTGCCCAAGAATACGGCGTAGAATCTCGGCCACGGCAGGCGATTTTTGATGGAGGTGAAAAGCAAGGCGATCATGTTCATTAACAGTATCAGCTGCCGTGAGAAATCGCTGGTCGTCCAAATTTCCGGAACCTTACACTATGGGGTCTCACATAGCCTAAGTTGCTTGTGAAAGTAAATGCCACAAAAAAATATGTTTTTGCAAAAAAAAAAGGCTTCTAAATATTCTGTGCAATCATCGGTATACGCTCTGATGTGAAATCTATCCATCAGAGCTACCTCATGTTACTTTTTTGTAGTCATGATCGGTAGTCGAGAATAGATTACGGTGCTACCAATGCGAAAGCGGCTTAAGGTTATGCATTTTTGCATCTGAGAGATGTAAGAATTCTAAAGAAAGCCGTGAGTGGAACAAAGACCGAAGTCTATCGGTTTACATTCGAATTGTGTAAGTGGCTGAACCCATGTCTTGTGCCTGAATATGCAATAAACAAGTTACTCGTGTAATCCTTGTGCTTCATTCGGCGAGAAAATTACTTCACATTTGTGCATTCTTCCATCATCACTATGAACTGCACTCTTCCCTGGGTTAGTAGACAGCATTGAAAATGTAAGCTACGATAAAGATGACTGCCTCTACCCTATTGCAAAACACAGTGCCACTGGTTCCCAGCGCCCCTGCGCCATACCTGTTTATGGTCTCACGACAATGGAAACTGGGCGCACTGGGTCGCGGCATACGGCACGCTCCGCACTGGCGGCACTGTTCGTCCGCAGAAAAAAAGTCCCCGGTTAAAAATTAAAAGGAAAAAGTAACAAAGCAAGTTAGGTACATAAAAAACCCTAAAAAGTAAAAAAAAACAAAAAAAAAGAGTGGCACCTATCGCGCTCGGAACTTGGTTACCTGGGCACCTATACTCAATAACCAGCTCGCCACATTAACCACTCGGCCACGTAGACTTTTTCTTTTATTTATTTCCTTTGTTTTGCAAGACAACGTGAAAGCGAAACATATTGTAGAGCATGCACAGATGACATGCGCAAAAGTGAAAATAAGTGGAAAGTAACTGATATAACAATTTTTGCAAGAGCCCCAGTGTTCAACCTCTACTTCATTTTTAGGCTGCGGTATGTGATGCAAGTTTTACACTGTGCAAGGTAGAGTGTGCAGAAGCTGCATAGGATATTCGCGGTTTTTGTGTGGGCTTCAAAATGGGAAAGATGCAGCCGCGCGAATTTATCCAGAAGTGTCAAGGATGGCGGCGTGGGCTTAGGGCATCTTTTTTTTTTTTGCGGCAGATTTTCAGTAGATTTGTGTCCCTCGGCCACGCCGACAACTGGTGCCTTTCGTAATATTTCTGAATTTTATGTCATGACCGCATTTATAAGGTTGGGACTTCAGCTTTCGCAGTCTACATGCAATTGCTGCCGGTCTCACAATTACAACTTCTTGATCATTGGAGCTTTGTGCATGCTCCCACGACTTGCAACTAATGGCCTATGGGCGCTATTTTGTGCACTGGAATCGTTTTAACACGTGGAGTTTGACAACGCTAGCCAATTTACCAACGCCGGCTCTTCGGTGGTGCTCTGCTACCATGGGCGGAAGTTTCGCTAAACACGTAGCTTTAGTACAAACCTTTAAGGAAAAATGTGCGACCAAGCTTAAATACCTGCAAGCGCAGCGGTGACGACGCTATTTTGCGTGTAACTAAACCTTTTTGTATGTAAACATTTCGGGAAGCGTTGCGATGACAGAGGGCTCGGCTGCTTTATACGCAGAGTAAGAAGCAGCGCAAAAGCTTGAGAAACACGCAAAATATTATGCATCACCAGCGCTGCATGTTGTTGTTTTCTCTCGTGGGCCCATCGCTGGATAAATTACTCTCTTCCTCGTTTTATTTTTTTCTTTCTGCTGTTTATACTGGGGCAATGGTGTAGGCTACGCTCGCCTGCGACTGAGCCAGCATTGAATATTTAGTCAGTGATCACTATGTTACAGTGCCCTTAAGATCAGCTGTGAAGTTTGTTATGCATAGTAGCCCACATTATTAAATTCCAGCTTTAGTTTTGCGTTAATCGTCAGTGTGTCATGAGATATCAGAAGCGCAGATGAGATATCTCTCGAAACGCTCGAAACTACCTAACGAAACATGGACTTTCTAGAAAAAAGATGCTGCATTCTTTTTCGTACAGGTGCGCAACAACTTCACAGCAAAAAGCTCTTGCTTGAACGATATTTATCACATGCGCCCCGATGGTCGATTGCGAGTAGTTGTCATGTCGCCCTTGAGGGATGCTACTCCGGTCGACGCCAGAGGCCGCACCGGCTGAATGGGGTACTGAGACCAGTGCGGCCCCAGCGCTTCTTCCAATGCATCGCGGATGTTAGTGAGACACCGAGCGTCAAAAAGCTAATCCCAGCGTTTTTCTCCCATCGTACCAGTGCAACCAGTGTCTTCCCGTTACTGCTCCAGTGAATATTGCAGACCTCCAGCATGCCCAGCAGATCTAGTGCAAAACCAGCGCGAAAAACGTACTTGGTTCGCACTGGAAGACGCTGAAAAACGCTGGTTTTTGCAATAGGGTATCTATTTCATATGAAGCAGCTTTAACGTCTATCCTCACGATTCCAAATTAGTTACTGTCTAATTTTTTGCACACGGTAAGGCTAGTTCAGTCTACATCGCTCTAGACCTCTTTGCATCACGCGTTTACGTCACAGGTACTATAGGCATATCTAGATAGAAACGTTTTACAGTAAAATAAACTCGCAAACATAATTACAAATTACATTCTACGGCGCACTCGTATTGTATCTAAGGTCACCTTTGATAGTGAAAGTGGAATCGATGCTTACCCTTAAGTCTGGATGAGAATTTCGGTTACTTCTTTAGAAACTCTCTGCATATCCGTTACGAGTACTAACACACCCGGATTTGAAAGCTCATGTCTTGATGACAGCGCAAGGATACCAATTACAATTATTGATTATTTGAGAGCGCCGTGTGTGAATGCGGCGTTACAGTACTCGATTGTTTATTGTTGAGCGTGCACGTGACTACAATGCTGCTCTTTTCAGAGCCTCAGTGCGGCCGTCCCATATACGCATCATGGAAACGTGACAGGACATGTGCAGCACTTTATTCAAGGTCATCTCGTGCATTCACAGCCAGGTAATTGAGGTAAGCACCAACAGTCCTCCATGTATGGCCCACTGCCTGTCTGGGGAAGTGTCCTATTGCGTGCCGTGGTAAAGAAAGTTCGCCGGCAGGGCCATTGGAAAAAGTTGTTCTCTAATCTTAAGGTTCTTCGTTTTCATATCTTTTGCTCTCTGATAGCAAGTGTTTTGCCAGAAATGGAAATATATTTTTCAATATCTACGGCAGTGCGCGCCTCGCCTGTCGAAACATTCTTCTGTTCTGCGTACAAATTTTAAAATAGAAAACGACCTTCAACAATGTCTACGACCTATCCAGTGAACCTTATGCTTTTAAAAAACGCAGAATAGCGTCTTTTACACCTAGGTAAAAAGAAAAGACACTTTTATATTTTTATAACCTCTCCTGCATCATTCATCTTGCCAGTTACACCAGCCCGCTCAGTGCAACGGTTATCAAATGAACTGACGCCTCCAAAAATAACCGTGGTCATATTTGCGAGATCAGCGGTGGCTTATTTAAAGGCTAACTGTATTTAGTTTTCTTCACGCTGGCTTCGGCCAAATACACCAAGATGGTGTTGACGAACTTCGCTCACTGCAGCATGTTGCTAAATTCTATGGAAGCTTATAAACTAGCGAAACATGCTAGCTTGGGCAAGGCAGTTCCGCAGTTCGTGCAGTTCGGCAGTTCGCGCAGTTCAGATCTTTTTGTGTCTGCTGGTAGTCAGGCTGGTGGCGAGGATATAGTGATCGCAACCCAGGTGTTGGTCCGTTAACTCCAATTTGGTCTATCTGCGTTTTTTGCTAGCACAAGGTCTGGGCAGGCATCTCAAAAGACTTGCCCAATCTGGTTTGGACAGCAGGGTCTCTTAGGAGCTTGAGTCTCTCTTGGGTTTTTCATTATCACCATTATCATCAGACTATACCCACTGCAGGGTGAAGGCCTCTCCCATATTTCTCCACTTAACCCGGTTCTGTGCTAGCTGCATCCACTTGACCCCTGCGAACTTCTTAACCGTATACGCCCACCTAACTTTCTGCCGCCCCCTGCTACGCTTTCCTTTCCCTCAGAATCCATTTTGTTACCCTAAGCGACCATCGGTTATCCTCTTTTCGCACTACATGTTCTGCCCATGCCCTTTTCTTCTTGATTTCCACTAGAATGTCGATAACTTGAGTTTTTATCTGACCCACTCTGCACGCTTCCTATCTCTTAGTGTTACCTCCACCATTTTCCGTTCAATAGCCTTCTGGGTTGTCCTCAACGTAAGTAAAACCCTCTTGGTTAGCCTCCACGTTTCAGCCCCATAGGTGTGTACAGGTAAGATGCAACTGTTCTCTACTTTCCACTTGAGCGATACCGGTAAGCTGCTAGTCATAATCTGCGAGTGCTTCTCAAAGGCGCTTCTTCCCAATCTTATTCTTGTTATTTCCTTTTCATGCTCAGGATCTGCGGATACTACTTCTCCTAAGTAGACATATTCGCCTACTATTTCCAGTGCTTTGCTACCTAACGTAAACTGCTGGTCCTTCCGTAGGCTGTTGAACATTACCCTAGTATTCTGCATATTGATTTTTAAGCCTATCTTTCTACATATCCTGCCTAGGTCATCAATCATTATTTGCAGTTCATCCCCCGAGTTACTTAGCAAGGCAATGTCATCAGCAAATCGCAGGTTACTGAGGTATTCTCCATCTACCCTTATCCCTAACTGCTCCCATTCCAAGTCTGAATACTTCTCCTAAGCAAGCTGTGAGCAGTACTGGGGAGATCATGTCTCCTTGCCTAACATCTTTCTTTATCCGAATTTTGTTACTTTCTTTATTCAGAACTATAGTTGCTGTGCAGCCATATATAAATCTTTCAGCACTCACGTACGGCTCGTCTACCCCTGATTTCTCAGTGCCAGTATCACCGCCGAAATTTCAACTGAGTCAAATGCTTTTTCGTAATCAATCAATGCTATGTATAAGGGCTGGTTGCATTACGAGCATTCTTCGATCACCACGTTGATTGTATGGATATGATCGATAGTAGAGTACTGTTTCCGAAACTCTGCTTGATCATTTGCTTGATTGCAGTATAAGGTTGTCCTTATTCTATTTGCGATTACCTTAGTAAATACCTTATACTTAACAGACAGTAAGCTGATTGGTCTGTAATTTTCAAGATTCTATGAGTCCCCTTTCTTATGAATGAGGATAATGTTTGCATTCTTCCATGGTTCCGGTATTGACACCAGGCACTGCGTATACAGGGTAGCCAGTTTTTGTAGCACAATATCCCCCCTGTCTTTTAACAAATCTGCAGTTATCTGATCCTCTCCAGCTGAATTCCCCCTTTTCATAGTTTGTAATGCTTTCTTGACCTCGTCTTTCGTCACTGGTGGAACGTCTGACTGTTTTTCCCTACCGTCAATCTCATTACGGTCCTGACTACTTTGGCTACTGTAGATATCTGTATAGAACTCCTCGGCTACTTGGACTATCTTGTCCATATTCGTGATGACGTTGCCCGCTTTGTCCCTTATCGCATATATCTGGTTTTTGCGTATGCCCAAATTCTTCTTTACAACTTAAGGCTTTCCCCATTTTTTACAGCATGCTTAATTTTCTCCATGTTATACTTCCTTATATCGGCCACCTTGCGCTTATTGATTAGCTTTGATATCTTGGCCAATTCTATCAGGTCAGTTGGATTGAAAACTTTCATACTCTGGCGTTTCTAAATCAAATCTTTCGTCTCCTCAGACAGCTCACCGGTATCCTCTCTAACTATCCTACCGCCTACTTCTACAGCGCACTCAGTAATGATATCTCTGAAATTACTGTTCATTCCTTCTAGGGTAATGCCGCCATCCTCGGTTAGAGCTGAATGTCTATTCTGTAGCGAGATGCTGAACTCTTCTGCCCTCCCTCTCACCGCTGTATTTATAGGTGAAGCTTAATTGTACACGACACAGGATTTCCCAATCGGCTGCCATATTGCATCTTGGATACGCCCCCTCGTGGTTATACTCGAGCTCGGGCAACATTTCATGGCCATACGGAACACTAGCACTCATGAAGTGCTGTGAACTGCAGCACTTAAAAGATGGCAAGCGCACAAACGTTTGCGTTTCATACCAGGAGCCGTAAAAACCTACCCAAAAAGCAGCAAGGAGTAAGCGTTCTTAGTGGGTGCAAAAGTCAATGTTGTTGTGGATGTAGGAAGAAAGAAAAGAAAATGCACAGGCCTGCTACTGGCTCTGTAGCTGTGCCACCTCCGCTAAAAAGGGCATATGAAGAGATTGGCGCGCAATTTCGTAGTACGGAAGACCTAAAAAGGGGAAACAAAAAGTGAATTAATGTGACACCAAGAATGTGACATCATGCAACCGGAAGTAGAGCCGAAAAAGAGCATAGCAAGGGATTGGCACTCAATTTGAAAGTATCAAACACTAAAGTAGTTATTTAAGGCAGACAATTAGGATGGCATCAAGGGTCTGACATCACGCCACAGGAAGTAGAGCCAAAAGAGGTCAGAGGAAGTGATTAGCGCGCTATTTGAAAGTACCGAAGACTGATATGGGTAAACAAGAAGTGGAACAATGTGACGTCAATAATGAGACATCACGCAATCGAAAGTAGTGCCGAAAATTGCATAGGAAAAGACTGGCGCGCAACTAGAAAGTGCCAAAGACTAAAATGAGTGAACAAGAAGTGAACGAAGCCAGTAGAAGCAACGAACAGCAGCATCCGTCTTTCGGACTACTCCCATGCAGGTAGAGCAGTGCTCTAATGTTTTTTTGGTTACACAGTACAGCGCAAAAAAAGGTAATCATTAAAAAGAACAAATGAAGCTTTGTATATTTTTGATAATTAAAAATACATCTACAGGAATTTTCGCCTATAACTTGTAAAGCGTGAAGCTAATCATATATAGATGCTTACAAAGTATATAGAAAGCGTGCAGTCAATTTCATGCAACATCCGCACGATCTCCCTTTGATAAAAACGCTCAGTGCTCTTAAATTGATATTCACAACCACAATAGAAGGCACTACAGATATCTTTGTCTGACAGGCATCCTCACGGCACTGCTCTATAGCACGTGCTGACTGCAAAATCACCATTACTAGTAAGTACACAAAACATTATAGGTCACGTCAGGATTTAAACTATTACACTATTCTAAAGCGGGAAATGCAGATTGCGGTGCTTAGGCTCTCTCTCGCTCTCCTTACAC
>JAJIZL010046914.1:12023-23712 GCA_023969395.1 Amblyomma maculatum | reverse complement strand
GTGTGTGTGTGTGTGTGTGTGTGTGTGTGTGTGTGCGTGCGTGCGTGTGAGCGAGCGAGCGAGCGAGCGAGCGTGCGTGCGTGCTTGCGTGTTACTGCGCCTGAACTGACCAAGTTTGCACTGAATTCAATGTGGGTACTTTCCCGACGAGCTGCCTTGCTTCTCGGCACACGCTCCCTGCTGTAGCGCTCTCTCTACTCCGCAGCCGACACTTCGTTGGCGGACTGGCGAAGGTGGCAGCACCGGTCTGATAAAGAACAGCATGGAGAAAGGAAGAAGAACCGCGAGGGAAGTGGCACTGCAGCTTCCTCCATGAACCGCAGGGCTTGGTGTTAGAGTGTGCCGTGCTGCCATCTTTCAGGGCTTGAGCGCAACTACCGCTGTAGTTGTCGGCCTGTTGGGTTCCACGGTAAGTTGGGTAAGTTCCCTGCCAGTTTTGGTTTTGGTGCTGAGCGGAGCTCGAGGGGATCAGAAGGGGGGCCACCAGTGGTCGTGATTCGGGCGCTTCGTTGCTTCGGGGAGCATTCGCGGCAACAGGAGCACGAAATGGCGCTGATTGCAGCGGCAGGCAACGGATGGTGGGGCGTACGCCTGGCCTGGCCATCTGCTGCGCGTGGGCTTCACTTTCGGAAGCCAGTAATCGCACCCTCTCTGCTTTTGTTGCGTTTTCTGCAGGCGGCGGCTGCAGCATTCCGGGTTACTTGCCCTTATCGGCTTTGCGTGATCGGAGAGGCGCCGTGACAGGGTGACTCCTGTTCGCGCAGCAGCCGAAACCGAGGTCACGTCGTGACCTGGCAGGCACGGCTCTCTTCGACGGCGCCACTTGTCTCGGGCCGACAGTCATGCTCGCTATCCTCAGCAGAAAGGAGGAGTATTTCTGGGCGAATATGTATATAGCTAGGTTACATCGATGGCGGCGTCGACCTCGCTTATTCCGGCTGGAAGACAGCTTAGCAAGAACTGACAGTTTTTACAAATAAACAAAAACAAAAGAGGCCGCTTCTCATGCAGCCAGCGCGCGCGTCTATTGTGTACAACTGAAAAGTTGATATTCGACGCATGCAGTGGGGTAACTCTGATGTAGTAGTCAACATGCGCCTATACTAAACCAAAAGCAGAGCTTATTACATGCTCCAAGCATGAATCAATATCGATCAGTATTGTTGCGTGCTTATGATAGCGTGTAGAGGAGGAAGGGTTGGGGGGTTGTCAATTACTTTTTTTTTCTGTCTTTAAGAGGAAATAAAAACGGATCAATTGTTCAATACGGCATTGCACGTCCCGACCTTGACATTGTTTTTTGCACTGGTGTGGTTCTACATGGTTCAAACTCATTAGCAGCCTTCAGCGCCGAGCCGAACACGGAGTCGCTAAAAAGGAGATATTCCAGGTTTGAATTCCAGGTTTTTCTAGGTTTGATATTCCAGGTTTCAGGTTCGATATTCCAGGTATTTGAGGCAGGAACAGCGCCAGGACATTCATGGTGTGGTGACGCGGAGATGCACGAAAGACGGTGGTAAAAATGTTGAGAGGCATAGATTTCTCCATATATATATATATATATATATATATATAATAAAACTGAATGAGCAATATGCAGTAGCGAGACTTTCACACAATGGAGAGTGGGCCCAGACTGTTTAGCTGGACTGTCATATCACAATGCACGCGATACTTCCTCACAAGGTATCTTTGTCTGAAATATACGGCCCAAAGGTTTGCTTCTAAGGTCTGCAACGGCACTCATTGCGCTTATCCACCATTCGCAATGTTGCAGTTTACCAGAAATCTCATCCGCACTCTTCCCGAGCTAGTAGCGTTTAAGGAGCTTCGATAAATTCTTATAAGCAAACCCTGTGCGGACTGATCTATCACATGGCCGCGAACCATTGAAAGCTTTATTTGTTGCTTTCAACAGCCGTCATCACGCGGCCTTATCACTGCGTTCGTTGCGACGCACCGTCTCGTTCATGCTTAATGTCGTCAAGACGCGGCTTTATCATTAGTCTTTGCCGCGCAAGATGCGCCGAGATGCATCTCGAACGCTTCCAGCCGCTCGCGTATGTTTCCACAATGTATTAAGGTTTTCTGGTCCCCTTTTGCGTGTTTTACTAGATGCTTCGATCTTTGCCGACTTTAAATTGAGCACTTCCAGTGCTGAATGTAGCGGGCATTCGTACTTCGAGGACCGACGAGCACGCTCTTGCTGTTATCGCCGCCGCCGAGTTATTAGTTCTTTTACGGCCGCAATTCAGCACAATAAAGAGGTAATTTAAGTACGCCAGTCTCTTCATTTGCTGCCTCTGGCATTGTCACGACTACGTAACATCTGGTGGAGGTGCTGGTTTTCATGTTTCGGACTCCTCCCACAAGCCGAGACAACAGCCCTGTTCATGTCGCCCCGGAGACCTCCCCACAGCCCACCGAGCAAGCAGCCGACTTCAAGGGCTCGAACCTGAACACGGCCTACTACCGGACCCCATCCAAACCCGGAAAGAGGCTCCTGCAGTGACGATGGCTCAGTCCACACTACCGGTTCCGGTTGTGGTCCAGCAGCCCTGACAGGTCCCCACTTTCAAAGGCACCCCGGGACAAGATTCAAAGGACTGGCTCGATCGGTGCGAACGAGTTCCGCATTTAACAATTAGGGAGATGCGTTGAAGCTCCATAACCTCTTCTTCGCACTGGATGGGGCAGCTCGAATTCACATGGTACGAAAATCATTAATCTTCTCTCATGACATGGGATGGATTCAAAAGGGAGCTTCTGAACGTGTTCAGGAGCATTGCTAGCTAGGAAAGAAAAAGCGGCAATGCTTCTCAAAGCCAAGATCCAGCTCCCAAATGAGTTCGTCCTCAATTACGTCGAAGGAATTAAGCGCCTATGTCGCCACGCTGATCCCGACATGACTTAAGATAAGAAAGCGAATTTCTTGATGCGAGGCGTCAAACAGTCTCTTTTTGCTGGACTCGTGAGAAATACATCCAAACCGTTACCGAATTCGAATGAGAAGCTTCCTCTGTTGAACGGACCCTCAACGCATGAACTCAACAGTACAACCGCATGGTACAAGTCAGCGCAGCTTCCCTGGATACGGCGACCATTATAAGTGACTTGCGGCTTGCGGGACCTTATTCGCGAAGCCGTCCGAGAACTGCGCCTGTTGCTACCGTCTACACAACAGCCCCAAGTAACAACGCCCACTTACATCGTCCGTGACGAAGTGCAGCAGGCATTTGGGAACCCTACCATGATGGATGGATACAATGCAACTCCAAGCTATGACTACGCCACTGCAGCACACCGTACTGCGCCCCGACGCGACCCTCCAAACCCTCTCGAAGCGAACAAGCTCCTCCTGAACGCGGCCCCTTGGCCCTCGCCCGCCAAGCCTACGAACAGCCCTCCAGCTCCATGAAAGACATTGGAGGACGTCCAACAACCGCCCGCTCGGCTTCCATTCCGGTGAGTCCGGCCACATTCTACGCCACTACCCGTATAGACGCGCGGCCTTCGCGGTTTTGCATTCGATGCCCCACGACCATGCCCCGGCGAACGACCGGAAGAAATAGACACCTACTTGCGCAGGGGAGGTCACTAAACAGTCTGTATACCGCTCCCCATCGCCGTTCATGCGCACGTTTTGCGTCACCGAGCCGCTGCTACGTGCGAGGAGGGTTCCTTAGCCTCCGTAGGGGAAACTAAAGGCAGAAAACTTTGGAGGTGAGCTTGCTATACGGTGAACCAACGAAGATGCTCCGCCGCCAACGACGAATGACGACGCCCGACAACAAAGACGACGACGCGACCAGCGGTACGGCGGTATGCCCCGGCCGCGACCTCAGTATACACAACGAAGCAGAGATCGAACACCGAAGCCAACATGCACTGCGAGGACACGAACAAGCGACCTTGAAGCAGCTGTCGACGGTCGCACTGTTGCTGCTTTAGTGGACACGGGAACCGACTATTCAGTCATCAGCAGACCGTTCACCGCCCAGCTTAAGAAAGTGACGACCACTTGAGATGCTCGCTAATTCGCACCGAAGGAGGCAATGCACCGCAAGAGTAAATGGCCGCACTTATCCTACCTATTTCGTGGTCCTACAGAACTGCTCGCGAGACATGATTTTGAGCATGGATTTTATCAGTGAACATCGGGCAGTCAACGACCTTTGATAAACTCATCAAGCTCTCGACGTAAAACGCCATGCCTACTACGACTTCGACGCATCATATCGCCCTAAACGTCCTCGACGGAGAATTGACCGTGCCGCTCCGATCAAGCGTCGTCGTCTGCGTGGGTACCGAAGATATCGAAACCGCCGAAGGCGCCGTCGAGGGAAACACCCAGTTGCTCCTCGATCGAAGACTGGCCATCGCAAGGGGCATTGCCCATTTCCGGAATGGGCAAGCTCAGGTGCTGCGACGAACTTCACCGAAGAATACCGGCCCATCTCAACAATAATACAACCCTCGCTTTCTTCGACGAATTAGCAGACATATCCGGGATGTGTTCGCCCTTCCCGAAGAACCCGCACAAAAGCTACCTGACGAAGGCCGTCAGCCCACGTTCGATATCAATCCAGCGCTACGCCGAAGCAGGCAAAACCAGATACGGACCATTCTTAGAATCTACAGCGAGTGCTTTTCGCCAGCTTCGAAAGTGCGACAAACTCCGTTGGCCAAGCACCGCATCGTCACTGACAAACACGCCCCACCTTTGTGCCAGAGCCCCTACCATGTATCTTCGCGAGAACGCCAGTCCATGCGCGATGAAGTGGAAGAAATTTCTTCGCCACAATGTGGTGCAGCCAGCAAGGAACCCCTGGGTGGCACCCGTTCTTGTGAAGAATCGATTCTGCGTCGATTACAACCGTTTGAACAGCGTAACAAAGAAATACGCCTACCCTCTTCACCGCACCGAAGACCCACTGGGCCATTTTATGTAGCGCTAAATACTTCACATCCATGGACCTGAAGCGCGGCTATTGGCAAATTGAGGTTGACGAAATAACTTGCGAGAAGACCGAATCCATCACACCGAATGGCCTATTCCAGGTGATGCCATATTCGGCCTCTGCTCCGTACCGTGCAGCGACATTTCAGACTGTGATGGCGGGCTTAAGCGGCAGATTTTCTGGTGCACTTGTATGACGCCGTTGTCTTCTCCTCAATTAAGCTTTGAAGACTACCTGAAAAGTATTGGAAGAGTACTCGGTGCAATCAAGTAGTAGTAGTGAAACTTTATTAGAACGCAGGAGTTTGAGGCATACATAACCCTGGGCCGCCGCACGGCCCCACTACACTCAAACGTTCATGTTCCTATGGTGCATGACTTGGGCAGCCCAGTCTGTGGCGATCTTCTGTCGGACCGATGTAATGAAGTTATCACAGGACTAACCTTGAAACCAGGGAAGTGCCACTTCGCCTACATCGGTAGCAAGAATGGTGTTCGCCCAGACCCGGAGAAAATATGCGATCGCAGATTTTCCACAGCTTGCCGACAAGAAAGATATATGCGCAGATTAGAATTCGATCTGCTTGTGCGCGTGTTACCGACGATTCGTCAAGAACTTTTTGCGCCTCGCTGAACATTTGGCGCAACTTACAAAGGCAGACTTACCCCTGCCCTATAGGGCATTTTGATGAAAACGCTGAGACTGAAATTAGTAACGACGCAAGCAACGTGGGTTCGAGCACCGTCCTCATTCAGGGGATTGCCGGAGTGGAAAATGTTATTACTTACGCTAGCAGATCCATCTCAAAAGCCGAAGACAGTTACTCGACGACCGAGAAGGAGTTCCTCACGATCATCTGGGCAACTTCGAAGTTCCGTCCGTACTTGTATACGGTAGACCATTCAAAGTAGTCACTATCACGTCGCCGGTATTTGTAATCGTTGAAATTCTTGTATTGTATCATTCATGCTCATTATCGACTTTCATCTAACAGTTACATTACTCCAGCCTGACTTACTACCTCCAGATCATTACCATGAGCTTAATATTGCCCCCAGCTTTTCTCGACATAATCCATTTAAAAACAGCTTCTTCCCCCGCACCATCGCAGCTTGGAATAAGCTTCCTGGCTCACTTCGCTCCCTTCCTTTACAAAATTTTACTGACGCCATCGCACACTGACTATTTCACACAGTCAAGTAGCCGTTATTAATGTTGTTGCTCTGTTTAAAATCCGTCTTGTTACTTCTCTACTGACTGTATTGTATAATTATTTTATTTATGTCATGTTCACCTCCCATTCCTGCTATAGCTCCGGATGGAGCTGCAATATGTAAAAATAACTAAATAAATAAACAATCACTATGCGCTCTGCTGGCTCTCCAAATTGAAAGACCCCTTTGGCCGCCTTGACATATTGAGCGTATACGTCTCCAACAATTCGACATCATGCACAGTGAAAGCCTGCTCGCAAGCAATCCGACGCAGACTGCTTGTCACAGGCCAATGTTGGCGCGCCCACGAAAGAAGATGACGACGACACCTTCTTGGGACAGGTAAGCGCCAGCCTTGCTTTTGCCTTGCTAAATATTTAAACATCACTTGTTCTACAATTACAGTGTCAATCTCCCGTGAGTGTTACCACTTTTCATTTTATATTTCACTTATTTCCCGTTTTATTTTCTTTCCTCTACCCCTCAAATCAATTTATTTTCTCTTATGCAAGTATACTTCAAAAGAAAAAAAAAAGTTTTTTTCTTATTTATGTCATTCTTATTTATGTCATTCCCCTCTGTGGGTATGTGCCATAAGTTATTTGGACAACAACAACAACAACAACAAGAAGAGGCAGCAGTTTTGCACAGCAGCAGCGCTCGGACCGAGAGTCAAAAGACCTAGCGGATTACCTAGAAGGTAAGGCCGTTTCCCTTCCTTTACTATGTTCAGGCGTTAATTGTCTTTATTCGCGCATCGCATCTACGTCCTCGTGAAGAATAATTTCATACCCAACAGCGCCACATACTTCAATGTTGTACATAAGGAACTTTGAAAGGAAATTTTGCAGGATTTTTCCATGATTAGCCAACAGCAGGGCATCTCGCGGGATGGTGCGCATGTTACACCGAATGCAGAAGCATGATTGGCCACGGTTACTGCATGCCGACGCCGCCCATTACGAAAAAACAGGCCGTGGGTGTTCGGCGACGCAAGGAGGCCCCCCATGAGACTTGCTGGCCTCCCGGATGCCATACTACCTCCCACTAATCTTTTTAAATAAATAGGGATGGACCTCATCGATCCCTTCCCAACTTCATCAACGGTTAACAAATATAGACCGTTGTGGCGACGGATTACATGACCCCCGTTACGCCGAAGCAAAAGTACTTCTCAATGGTACGGCAGCAGAAGTCGCAAATATTTTCGTCGAACGCTTCCTCCTGCGAAACGGCACTCCTGAGATGCTCCTTAAGGGGAACCGCATTTTATGGCAAACCTCATGCAAGCCATTTTGAACTACATGCCAGACGAACCATCGCAAGACAACTGCATACCATCCGCAGACCAACGGACTTACAGAGCGTCTGACCAAGACTATTGCAGACATGCTTGCCATTTACATACGTTGACGTCAAACACAAGACAGGATGGTTTGTCCTACGTGATCTTCAACTCCGTTCCAGTTTGTGCATGGCACGGAGCCCACGACCACGCTCGACGCAATTCTTCCGCACGTCACGGACGAGGACAACCTCGATGCCGCCGCATACCCTCAGCGCACAGAGGAAGAACAGTGCTGACGATAGTTTCAGGATCAGGAATAGCCCACCAGCAACCTTCAAAACGTAAAAATAAAAAGACGTAAAGTACCACCGAATGATTCTGTCCGGCGCAGTGGCCTAGTGGTCGGGGGCTCGTCTGCTGAGCCGAAGGACGCGGGTTCGATCCCTGCCGAGGTGGTCGCGTGCATATGTACAGTCGACCTCACCCTTGTGTATAGAGCACTCGGGCAGTGCTCATCCCGCAATAAAAACTTAAATTAAAATCAGCCCACGATTTGCGGATAAAGTGCTCATGCTCATCTTCTTCACAGGTCTGTGTAGATCTAGTTCCGTACAAACATTGCATGTAAAAAGTAGAAACTGTGACGAGGTGTCAATTTTTATGCAGGGAAGTGCGCCGATCGAGCGCTCTACACAAGGGGGACGTAGACTGTACTCTGCGATGTTACTGCCTGTACGTTAAAGAGCCTCAGGCGATGGAAATTATCCGGAGCTCTGCACTACGGCGTCCCTCACAACCTGAGTAGCTCTGGGACATTAAACCTCGTAAAGCAAACCAAATGTGGATTGTATAATGCATCGCATTCCGCGCTTGGGTTGTGTTAAATGTGTCCCCTAGTTTCTATAGCATGAGCTCTAATACCCCCGTTCCCACATTTTGCCGATGTTTCCTTCTGATCCTCTCTCCGTGATCGCGAAAAGCGGGGAAGTGGGTTGCATGCTGTAGCCGCGGAGCGCTTCACACTAGAGGGCAGCGAAGACTGGCGAAGGCTGACAAGCCATGTTTCTCGTCAAAGTGTCCAAGGAGGTTATATAATATAACCTCCTTGAAAGTGTCGCCATGAATTAATCGGGTCCATCCTATTTAGCCTAACCTGACGAAGCAGTGCCAGCGTACGTAAGTCACATTTGATTAACCACGCAAATCAGCTGTAGTTTTTATTTGGAATCTTCCGGTGCGCCACTTCTCATAACCCGAGCCCCAGAGTCGATACTTTCCAAATAGTTAAAACTTGATTTTTTAACGCTAGCGAGAGGGGCATAGAGGTCGTCAGGAAAGTGCTTAAAACGACCTGAAGTTACCACCAGCGAGAGCTAGACCCGCGCCCTAACGCGTGCAATCTGCAGGAATGCAGACAGCAAATGCACGTGTCCGCCATTTGCCGTGAAATACAATGCCAGGCCTTTGTATTGTGGGGGTTCTTATTAAGCCGTCGAGCCTCTTCTGAGGTCTAGGCCGCAAACACAGAGCTCCCGCGATCACACACCACGTGCAGCCGTTCTCACGGCCGCAAAGTAGTAATGCAAAATACGACACAACACAGAACAGGACTTTGCCCGGAACCAGATGTTTATTGGGTCTTCCCAAAAAGAACGCTGGTGAAGGTCTTGCTGGAGACCCTATCCTTTTGGATGGGGCCTGACACTTCGAAGGGCAACATGGCGACAACAAAGAAGTATAGCGGGGAGGTATTTACCTTGCGTCCTTCCGTTGTCGCGGCTCGCTGTCGTCTCTCCTCGGCGGTAGCCGGTTCCCGCCGATCTCGGCGCATCTTGCCCTTTGTCCTTTTTCGGCCAATGAGCGTCGCGTCTGCGACACCTAGCGGTGCGCTCTTGCGCCCGGCGAGGGAAGAGGGAAACGCGGCGCTATCGAGAAACCCGTTTGGGTTACTCAACCTCGGAAGAGAAGGAATACTTTTGTCCCCTTCATCCTCCGCGGCGCGCGGTGCTTCGGAGGGATGCGCGGTTCTCCGCGATCGCTACAGTATATAGCCAACAGTATGGCTCAAATTGCATCTTTGGTATGTAAACGTGCCCACTTCAGCCCTTTGCTCGAAGCTTAAGGCATCTGAAAAATGGAACAATAAAATCGGGGGACACTTAAACTTCGCCTTTGAGGCCGCGATAAGGTTAATGGCTTCCGTCCGCTGCTGATACTCTTTCCCGTACATGCATTTTCCCAGTCGCTTAATCAGCAAGTCCTTCACTTCTGCCTCTCTTATCGCACATATAGTCATTAGCACGCAGTTGCAATGCCATATGGCAAGCAGGCTTTCGGAAACGGTACTCTACTATCGATCATATCCATACCATCAATCAGGTGATAGAAAAATGCTCGGAATATAACCAGCCCTTATACATAGCATTCATTGATTACGAAAAAGCATTTGACTCAGTTGAAACATCGGCGGTGATGCAGGCATTGCGAAATCAGGGGGTAGACGAGCCGTACGTAAAAGTGCCGGAAGATATATATAGCGGCTGCACAGCAACCATAATTCTGCATAAAGAAAGTAACAAAATTCCCATAAAGAAAGGTGTTAGGCAAGGAGACACAATCTCCCCAGTACTATTCACAGCTTGCTTAGAGGAAGTATCCAGAGACATACCTCAGTAATCTGCGATTTGCTGGTGACATTGCCTTGCTAAGCAACTCGGGGGATGAACTACAAATAGTGATTGATGACCTAGACAGAAAAAGAAGAAAGGTAGGCTTGAAAATCAATATGCAGAAGACTAAGGTAATGTTCAACAGCCTCGGGAAGGAACAACAGTTTACATTAGGTAGCGAAGTACTGGAAGTAGTAGGCGATTATGTCTACTTAGGACAGGTAGTAACCGCAGATCAGGACCATGAAAAGGAAATAACAAGAAGAATAAGATTGTGGTGCAGCGCATTTGGCAAGCACTCGCAGATTATGACTAGCAGCTCACCGGTATCGCTCAAGAGGAAAGTATACAGCAGTTGCATCTTACCTGTACTCACCTATGAGGCTGAAACGTGGAGGCTAACCAAGAGAGTTCTACTTATGTTGAGGACAACCCAGAGGGCTATGGAACGAAAAATGGTAGGGGGAGCATTAAGAGATAGGAAGCGTGCAGAGTGGGTCAGAGAAATAACTCAAGTTACCGACATTCTAGTGGAAATTAAGAAGAAGAAATGGGCATGGGCAGGACATGTAGTGCGAAGAGAGGTTAACCTATGGTCGCTTAGGGTAACAAACTGGATTCCAAGGGAAGGAAAGCGTAGCAGGGGGCGGCAGAAAGTTAGGTGGGCAGATGAGGTTAAGAAGTTCGCGGAGGTCAAGTGGATGCAGCTAGCACAGAACCGGGTTAAGTGGAGAAATATGGGAGAGGCCTTCGCCCTGCAGTGGGTATAATCAGGCTGATGATGATGATGATGATGATGATGATGATGATGCAATGCCATCACAACGTGTGAAAGACGACCCGGTACAGATATAAAGCGCCGCTTAACAAAGCTGCTCGAACATACAGGGTTGGTGAGAAGTTTCCAGGCCGCAGGGTTTGATTTTCATCTGTATATTTTGGCGTCTGAAATGCCTACGAAGGAACCAGTTTTCATCAAGCCGAGAACGATTCTTTTAACTGACGCAGAGATTTCAACATCTGGAGGCGTTGCGTAACGCACCTAAGAACGACTCGATAGCAGACCCTGTAGCCTGAAAAGTTTTAAAATCGAATTGAACTGGGTGGCATAGGTGTAGCGCGTTTCACTCAGGATCCAAGGGTCCCGGTGGCTTCGATCCCCATCTCACCTTCCCATCCGAAAGGAGCTGCCCGAGTTGGCAGCTCCCGCCAACTAGGACATGTCAGGTGGTCTCGTGATGTCACGCAGTGTCCGGCCATGCCACCTGTCAACTACCCCCTGCCGGATCGAGATGGTTGCTTTTCACGAAGGGAAGACATTAGGTAGCGTTAAGGCTTCGTTCTCCAGAAAATATGGTGTCGCCGCTGTCGTTGTTATGAACGAAAAACCACGGGCGGTGTCAGTTGGCATGCGACTTGACCACCGTGGGCATGCACTGACTGGTCGCCGAGTTGTGCGAGGCCACGACACACGCTGCATGGCCGAGTTGGCAGGCGGTGCCAATTCGAGCGCGCGCGTGTGCGTGTGTGTGTGTGTGTGTGTGTGTGTGTGTGTGT
>JAJIZL010046914.1:0-11623 GCA_023969395.1 Amblyomma maculatum | reverse complement strand
CGTGTGTGTGTGTGTGTGTGTGTGTGTGTGTGTGTGTGTGTGTGCGCCTTATATGCTCCCGAAAGTTTTGTTTGCATGTATTCCTATTAGTCCTAAGCCTACTTCCCCTCCCCTCCCCCCTCCGTTCATGGTACCAGCAGTGCCAGTGCATTTATAGTTACATTGCAGATAGGTGTTGCATGGTCATTTTTCTGATAAGGATAGTCATTTAAAGCAGGTGAGCATCACATGTTTTCAATAAATTTTATACGTGATGGGCAAATTCATCAACGCAGAGGAATAATCACTTTGGTCTTGCAAGAAACGCTGCAGCTTTCTCGGAGGAAAAAAAAAATCGAGATGAAGAACGACGTTTTTGCCGTACTTCCCAAAGTTGCAAGTATGGAGCCCAGCTGCTCAACTTTTGTTAGGCCTCAGGGTTTTCTTTGTCAGTGTGCGCCGCTTTTTTCATACAATGTAGTGGAACACTGAAGATAACTTCTTTGCTGGCGCATGTTTTGCCAAATCGTAAGCTTTGCTCAATGAACTATACGCTGCGAAAACATCACTTTTCAGCCGAATCTTGAGGCAAGATACTTGGACACCTAAACGCTGAATTTTCTTCTCAATTACTCAGTTCCTTTTTCATTCGCAGTAGTAAAGCAGTATTTTTTTCTTTTGAACGGCGCCTTCTGTCAAAATTAAAAAAAAAAAAAAAGATGTAAAAAGAGCTGACAGCTTTGCTTTTAATTAAAAACATCGCCATTTCAACGCCATCCACAGAACTGTCTACAATAGGTCCCTCATATTTAACCGAGCAATTAAAGATAATTACCTCTCGATGTGACGACACAGAAAACAGACTTCGCCGCTCTAATCTGCTTTTCTTTGGTATACCTGACGACCAGTCCGAAACATGGTCCAACTCAGAAACGAAGGTGTTGGAGCTGTGTGCGGAACACCTTGGCTGCACACTTGAGCCAACACAAATTGAAAGGGCCCATCGGCTTGGTCGACACCAACCAGAGAAAAGTAGACCGATAATCGTCAAGTTCGCGCCCTACAAGGACAAACAGCATATCATAGATAAAGGCTACAAGTTTAAAGACACGCAGTATGTTGTTCGCGAAGATTTTTCTTTCCCAACACGCCTGGCTAGGAAAAGACTGTTAGATTTCGCAAAGTCGGAGGGCGGGTCGTTTAAACTTAGAGTCGATAAACTTCGCATGAACAATAATGTGTATATGTACGACGCTGCTTCCGACACTGTCAAACAATGCACCCAATAACAAAAACGAAGAGCGGTTGTACACAAGGCAGACTATCATCCAGAGCCTTCATACGGCGGCATCCCTTCGCTTTCCATATCATTTACTAACATACGTAGCATCCTACCAAAGCGCACCGAACTCTACTCGTATCTAGAAGATAATAAGCCTGACATCATAACTTTAACAGAAACGTGGCAGCACTCGGATATAACTGACGACGAAGTCTTACCTGATTCATCCGATTTTGTTATTTACCGGAATGACAGAACTAATAAAAGGGGTGGTGGCGTAATGATCGCCATAAAAAATCACATTCCTTCCTTTCGTGTCAACATTTCGTCCCCTCTAGAAATTGTATGGGTTTGCGTCACGTCCTCATTTCTTAAGTCCCTTCTTGGTATATGCTACCGACCACCAGATAGCTCAAACTTTCGTAACAAATCTGTATGCTAACCTCTCAGGTATAAGAAACAACTTCACAAAGGCCGACATTTATTTATTCGGTAATTCTAATTACCCGAATATCAACTAAAATACCTTAACTGCATCGGCACAGGACCCGGTTAATTTCGTTGAACTAACATTAGACTTTTCTTTAACTCAACTTGCGCGGCCTTAACATTTTAGACCTTGTTTTCACATCGGCTCCAGACAATGTTAGCCCGATCTCCCTCACGGATGGTTTCAGTGATCACAAACTGCTCCACTTCACTATAAAAATGCCATTCCCCCCCCCCCCCCCCCCAACGCAACCAACCTCAGAAATACATCTTCGACTACAACAGAGCGAACTACGATGTCATTAACCTCGGCTTACAAACTTTCTGCGATTCCTTTCTGCAATTCTTTCCTAATCGATCTGTTAACGAAAACTGGCGGCAGTTCAAAGACAAACTCACGCAGTTAATGAACACCTATATACCCCGCATATGTTTCCGTGCTAGCTCATCTAAGCCGTGGTACCACAAGAATCTTCGTACGCTGATGAACAAAAAAAAAAAAAAAAACGACTTTTCAAAACAGCTAAGCGGCTGAGAACAACCGAATCACGGGAAAAACAAAAACGCCAGTAAAGAATACTGCTTGGCCATACGGAAAGCTAAGCATATGTTCATGGCTCACGATTTGCTATCCCTCCTTAAGAACAATCAAAAAAAAAATTTGGAAAACATTATCACCTTCTGAAACTTCTTCAGATTTTACATTGAGCAATGAGGCTGGAGATCCCATTGCTCCAGACGAACGCCCTCAGACCTTCAATAATTTTTTCGCCAATATGTTCACGAAGGAAGACTATTCCAATATTCTATCGGCACCTGAATATGACTATGACTACATGAGCCCAATAGACGTTACTGTTGATGGTGTTGCGACATTGATTAACAATCTAAAAGTAGCTACTTCATGTGGTGTTGATGGGATTAATTCAAAAATTTTGAAACATACCGTGGCTCATTCCAGCGTCATACTCACTCATATATTTCGCCAATCCCTTTCAACAGGAGAGATACCATACAAGTGGAAAATTGGAAAAGTTATTTCAATTTTCAAATCTGGTGACCGAACTAATGTTGCTAACTATCGCCCAATATCGCTGACATGTATATCTTGCAAACTTCTCGAGCACATCATTGCATCTAACACGGCGCTACATTTAGAAGGCAACGGTTTCTTCTATTCACAACAACACGGGATCAGAAAAGGGTTATCATGTGAGACACAACTACTCGAGTTTACTAATGAGCTGCTTCACGGTATGGACGAAAATCTTCAAATCGACTGTATATTCCTCGACTATGCTAAAGCCTTCGACCGCGTTCCACACTGTCGTTTAATCGCGAAACTCTAATACTTGCACCTTGCTTCATTAATAATTTCTTGGATAAGAAACTTTTTATCATTTCGTAAACAATTCACTTCTGTTGATAACAATTCGTCCCCTCTAATTGATGTAACATCAGGCGTACCGCAAGGTAGTGTAATAGGCCCTTTGCTGTTTCTGATTTTCATCAATGACCTACCGTTAAGCATCACCTCAACACTCAGAATGTTTGCTGACGATTGCGTCATTTATCGCAAAATCCGCTCTGCTAATGACCACATCGTCCTTCAAGAACTACACCGCATTAATAACTGGTGCGCATGATGGCAAATGTCCCTTAACACTGATAAATGCCAATTAATGACATTTAGCCGTAAACAGACTATTCACCGTTTCACTTACTTGCTTAATCACAGTCCAGTCACCCTTGCGTCGTCATACAAGCACCTTGGCGTGCACTTTTTACCAAATCTCTCATGGAAGACCCACATACAAAAAATTACTGCCAAAGCTAACCGTACATTGGGTTATTTAAAACGTAACCTCAGAGGTGCACCTTCTTCCACGCGGCAGTTGGCATATCAAACATTTGTCCGCCCTCAACTTGAATACGCATCTTCCATTTGGTCACCCCACCAACATTACTTCATTCATTCCCTAGAGCGCGTACAAAATCGTGCCGCTCGTTTCATTTCTCGCAACTATTGCCGACATTCCAGTATAACTAACATTAAGGCGTCGTTATTGTCCCTTCAATCCTTAGAATCTAGCAGAACAATAGTACTTATCTGTCTTTTCCATAAAATTGTTTATAGCCATCATTCCTTCACACTACCTCTCACAAAACCGACCCGCACATCTCACCAATTGCATAATCACCTCAGTTTTAAACGCCTTTCGGGAAGAACCACTGCCTTCAACTCATCAGCCCTGCCCCGTGCCATCATTTATTGGAATAGTCTTCCTGACAACATTGTTCGCACTTCAGATTATGTTATTTCAAAGAAAAAATAAGCAACATTTTGTTCGGAAGTGGGCTGTAACTGAAGTGTGTTCTATAGTGTGCTTTTCAAATTTTGTTCTCTTTTCTTGTGTTTGTCATTGTATAACGTTAACGTTTTGAAAATAACGATGTCGAAATAACCATCTTCTACCTACTTCTGTTTCGCACCCCAGTTATTTAACCCCCCTCACATAATACTCCAATCGGAGCCCGTAAGGTATTTGAATAAATAAATAAATAAATTTATTTTTATTCCAAATTCCAGAGCAATTTCCAATTGTTCATGATTATAACGATTCAAAAATATTGCCCACGATTACGTTACTTCCTAATGCGAAATTTGAGCGCAGCTCATAAGCTGTCTCACCTTTTCGATAGATTGAGGCAAAGATTTCGAGCAAAATGCGCATGTACAATTACAGACAACTTTTTTTTTTTCATTTTTCACACGTATTCCATCAAGAAACACTCCACTAACAGTTCTTGGCTGTCATGAAAGAAGCTTTGTTGGTTGGTTGGTTGGTTTGTAGGGTTTAACGTCCCAAAGCAACTAAGGCTATGAGAGACGCCGTAGTGGAGGACTCCGGAAATTTCGGCCACCAGGGGTTCTTTAACGTGCATTGACATCGCGCAGCACACGGGCGCCTTGCTTTTCGCCTCCATCGAAAAGCGGCCGCCGAAGGCCGGGATTCGATCCCGCATCCTTGGGAACAGTGGTCGAGCGCCGTAACCACTGCGCCACCCCGGCGGGGCAGAGAAGTTTTGTGGTCGGAGAAATGAGTTATCGTAAGGTTGCGGGAAGCAACGCCTGGGCCCATACGTAGCGCGGCGAACCGATAGCAGCGACTGACTGATGCCGCTGACGCCGCTAACGAGTGAAGCGAGTGAGAACGGGATGCACCGTGAACCGCTGAGACAGAGCCGGCGTTTCGGCAACCGAAGAGCACCCTCGCCGCCACGTAAAAGAGGGGGGACCCCTCCTCCTCTTTCTGCATGGCGGCGACGGTGTTGTACGCAAGGTCACGTTGTCTTGACTCGCTAGGGTGGCAGCGGCATCAGTAAGTCGCTGCTAGCACTGCCTCCAGCACCCCCCCCCCCCTCCCTTTCCTTTCCTCGTGTTCTCCAGTTGCTGCGCGCGCTCCTGCCCCCATCGTTCGCCGCCCCCCCCCCCCCCCCCCCCCCCCCCCCACTCTTCCTGCGAGGCTCCGGTTTGCCGTAGCGCCGGCTCGAACTGGGGGGATGAAAGGGGGGCGGAGCTGGTTACGAGGCCGACGACGCCGACGCGAAACCCAGAAACGGCCGCCAAAGAGCTGCGCTCTAAAAAGTGTCGTACTAGATAGCCGCAGGTTATGAAAATACGAGTAAATACAAAACAGAGTTCACGTTTTCTTATATTTAGGATTTATTGGTATTCCTTTTTAGTAGGAAACACCATCAGAAGCTAGTTTTACAATGAGTAGATGCAGTGAAGTTTTGTCTCACACAATATCCAAATGCTTCTGCATTCCAGCAGTTTTGATCTCATCGTACATTAATGTACGAAAATATTAGCGATTTCGAATGATGCCTCGAGAACTGCCATATGAGGGTCGAACTTTTGATGTCCTCGGTAATATATATCGTAAGGTGCTTTATATGTAATCTTTTTTTTTTTATAAGTTCATTTTTTAGCTGTTTGCAAAAGTTAATATCAATGTGCATTTTGGAACCGACGTTTTTGAAAGTGCATCTGTAAATACTTCAGGGTTCAATGGTTCTGCTGGCCCCTGTCCGTGTAGGAAACGTATTGTCTTCCGCGGGAAACAATTCATATCGAAATATTTTGAACAGTATAGGAGTTTAAATCGCAAAGCGAGTTGCTCATGTTATGCCACTTAGTGTATTGATTGTAATTCAGGGAAATACTGACAAGGAGTACAACGGGAGGACGCTGACATCAGTATTTGCGCATTATATTGTCCAGCACGAGACTGCAATCCAGATGACAATCTCGTCTACTCTGAACGGGGGGCAGATGCTTTCATTTGACTCCACATACTTGCGTGTGGAGCTTTCGGGTGACAGGGACTTCTTTGCCATTTTCCACTCTTCCTTCTTTTCGCGGAAATCAGCAAGCTCGCCCAGCGCAACTACAGAATGCTGATGTTCTTTATCGTTCCTTGAAATGGAAACTTGCGCAAATTGTGGTGTGTTGCTCGAAGTTTGGCCAGCCCAGCAGCGCCGTCGCAAGCTATTTTGCCATGTCCAGTAGCCGAAGGCATTAGTTTCGTCTGTTAGCATTCACCCTGTTGTAGCTCATGAACTGATATTTATTCTTGAAGTAGACGGGAACGCCCCGCCGCTTTGTTCTCGTGGCACGTGTCCTCGAAGTGTGGCCTGATTTTAGACGCAGCTGAGCTTGAATCAGTTTAATCATGAGGAGTACAGTTGTAGATAACGGTATCTCCACGTCGACCTTCTTGACGTGTCAGCGCAGGTAAGAACGGTGACTCGCTTGTTCTTGCCAGTGACGCTTGTACTGCACCTGGAAGCACAGCTTCGTAGTGCTCAGCCATGTCAAAATGGAAAAAGCTTGCACCTTTTTTTGCAGATGACATTTTCTGTCATGCATGGCTTTGCATGGGGTGTCTATCTCATATCTGTGGGTTGAAATTCTCTCATAAATGGTAGGACTGTCGGAGTTCTTTAACCAGCTTGCAAGGTTACCAAGTAGCAGAGAGCATCGTTCCTCGCTGCTCATTTCACTTTTTTGGAAGGGAAAATTCTATCTTGAGCAGCGCTCACAACTTTTGATCAAACAGGGACAATAGTTTCTTGGCATACGCACAGAGACTTTGTACTTCCACTTTGTAGCCAAGTGGTAAGTTCAGAAGGGAGAAAGGGACCTTCCGAAAAGCAGAAATAAAGTCTATACAACGCAAGAAAATGCACACTAGCCACTGAGACGAACATTACACCTACCTATGTTATAAGATGCAAGGATATTAATTGTGTGAGACCTGCACGGAAGGCAGGGTGAGCTAGCAAAAAGCGGTGAGCTTCTCACAATGACCAGCAGTGAAGCGTTCAACTATCCATTTCTTCTCTCCTTTACTCTTAATTCCTCACTTCTCTCAACGTTCTTTTGTTAGGAGATAGTTTGGAGCAATTGAGTTCATCCATGGTTCAAAAAATGCTATTACTCTCGACGCTGTCGCTCAACAAATTTTGGCCATCTCATGTCAATAGAGGCGTAATCTTCTAGAGCACTATAGAGGCGTAATTAGTAGAATCGTTTCTCTTTGGCATGCCCAAAGGAACGCCTCACAAGATACGTCATTTCATGACGCATGTGCCACGTGGCCTTTTCTGTACCGACTACAACCGGACAGAGAGAAGGCGGCAAGTACTCCTCAAACTGATGCGCACGGGGAGGCGTGCACTTTGCGCGCCAGAGACATTCAAAAGCGCGCCTCTTTTTGGTGCGTGATGGCCAGAATTCGCTGAGGCAGGGTAACCAAACACTGATATATGTTTTACTATACACTGCTCGCTCAGGGCCACGCACGGCGTCTCCCACGAGCTAGTTCATTATGCACGGAACGGAGACCGGCTCCTATACAGTCCAAGGCGTACCAATAATGCGCTCGAATATCTCTGCAGGCGAGCAGTCCCCGTGAAATAGTGTGCCATCTCTCGAAAATGGTCCCCCGATCACCGGAAGTAGAGCACTGCACGTGCCGTAATTATCGGCCTGGACCCGGGCCAGGCCCGGCTGCCTTTTACGTTACCCGCCCGAGCCCGGCCCGGCCTTCTCCGATACAAACCCGGGCCCGGCCCGAGACCGTGGAAACTATGACCTACCCGGACCGGCCCGCCAAGTGGGCAGGCCCGCGGTCAAGGCCCGAAAAAGGAATTTATGCGCTAAACGCGGTTCAGATGCAGATGTTCTTGTTATTTCCTATTTCTATGAAAATATGTCCTCGTTTGTACAAGCGGGGCGTGAAACTCTAATTCCTAGTTCTGGTGGCGTTGGTTATAATGTTTCTGTGTCCGAAGCACAAAACTACCTAAAGCAATTAACTTTACATTTGCAGCGACTTATACAAGAAATTCACTCACTGTTGACTCAGTCGCACAGTGTGCGTCAGGTCGATGCCGCTTGGATTCCATGGATGCGAATTTCCCGAACTTAGTGATATCATAAGATGGTTTTAGTTCTGGTACTGCTGGGTACAAATTTTAAAAGAATATGCAAAGCAACTGAGTTCAAAATCGGTTCGCTGCTAGAGGTCACGCGATCACGTGATCAAAGTAGCCTGCGAAGCCGGTCCTTAGTCAGACGTCTGCACCGTGGATTTCGGTGTGTATATTTGGGGGGAAGGGGAAGGGGCTCTGCTAGAAGTCCTCGTTTTATTGATTGACTTACTGAAAAACAAAGGCATTACTAAGGGCAAAAGCGCACCGAGTGCATCCAACATTCCAGTCACAGCCTTAGTTGGGGTTCGGTAAAACTTCTAATGATATAATGTATTCCTCACTTCTACGCTCCTATAGTTGCTGCGTATAAGTCCTCTGTTATTGTGATATGGGCTTCAATTATTCTGTGAGTCAGCAACAATTATCAAAAAGCACAAACTAGTTGATTTCAGCTCCAAATGCGGTCTCCTGCTGCGAAAATATTAAATATGAAGCAGCGCAGTGTCACGCGATGAGCGTGAACACGTACCTATTCTCATAAAATTTATTTAGACATCTCCGCTGATCAACAACAAAGGAGCAGTACCTAAGAATACTCTGTTCAAAGGGCACTTATTCAACTGTGGTAACTTGCAAGTGCGGTTTCGTGCTCTGTGCATTCTTATGTCGCAGTTCTTTAAAGCCTCCTATACACGTATATTCCTCTGAAGATTTGTCTCTGTCACGGTGTCGTCTCGTCTTCGCAGGTGCTATTTGTTGCGCTCAGGAAATTTGATAGCCTATCAGATGTTCAATGGTCGATTAATGCAGATTTTTCTTCAGATCGCTTGCGGATAAACTCAAACGCTGAATGTCGTGCAGTCTCTTGCAGAGCTATATTCAACTGGCACTGCTTTCACCTGTTAACCACGTAAAAGAAAAGCAGTGGGCATTCGGTTAAACTAGCCGGTCATTGGCGGGCCCGAAGCTCGGCCCAGGTCCATCCTTTCACAGGCCCGCGCCCGGCCCGGGTCCGCGGCTGTAAAGCCCGTGCCCGGACCAGGCCCACCAATAAAGTGCTCTACCCGGCCCGGCCTGGCCGCGGGCCAGGCGGGGACCGGGCTTTCGGGTAAGCCCGAGCCTGTGCTGTGCTCTAGGCGCAAGGGACGCAACAGTGTCGGCGCAACGCTTTACGTAATGCGCCTGCGCAGCCAGTGCAGTGTTCACTTTCCCAACCCTTCGGGACGTGACGCGTTCTGGCAGACCGGTGTTATCGCGATGGGAGGCTACGGGGGCGAGCCGTAGATGCTCGCATGAAGCGAGGCCGCCTACCATGCCTGCGACGCCATTGCCGCCGTTGTTCGAGGAGCACGCGAGCAGGCGCGCATGCACGCACCCACCGCGCGGTGCTCGAACTCAGTATCTCGCCGGCCGCGCAGGCATCTCGGGTGTCTCGCAGTGCGGCGGCGAAAGCCGGGGCGTCCCGTGCAAGGTTTTTCGGCACCCTGGGACCTCCGCGGCCGATGATGGATGTCGAGTCGACAGCACCGGTCACGAGGGCCGGCACTGGAAGGATGGCTGCGTGCACGCGCGGCTTCCCAATCGGCGGTCGTGCACGATCGGTGAACGCGTACCGGCAACATCCGTCTTGTGATTTGCCGCCGTTAGCGGCGTGTCGGGACATTTTCTTTTTCCCAGGCTTTGTACGCCGCGCGATGGAGAAAGGCAACCAGCTTCCTGGAGATTTTTTTTTTTTTTTTTCGGAAATAAATGCGGCTCACACGTATACATACAACACCACGTAGGTACAGCGCGTCATGGCGAGCACTTGCGTGAATGAAATGCACGCCGACGTTGCCGGCCTTGAGGCCCCTGGCGTGGCTCTGCATCGTCACGTGAGAAGCAAGAAGTGGACGTACATTCTTCGACGCAGCTCATGACAACGAGGGTGGGGTGCAGGTATATTTTACAATAATAGTGTGCCAGGGGGAATTGCGTTCTAGGACGTACACGCCAACATGCCAACTAAAGGTTGGCGCCGTGTCTGTTCGATTCCCCCCCCCCCTCCTTTTTTTTTTTTTAACAGGAACGGACGTCTCAGAAACGCCTGAAATGCCTCCAAGCAGGTCTACAAGCTGGCTCGGTCCCTCAGGGATGCATGATGTTCATTCGATCGACATTTGCTTACGTGGTGGTTACGACGCGTTATGCCACCTATGACTCCATGAGGTTACCTTCATGAGAGTGGGAAAAAACGTTAGCACCACTGTAGGGAGCTCGAACACAGTGTATTATTGTTATGTGTTTAAGCACTTTCTTCTGCGGAGAGGGAAACGAATTGCGCTGTATTAATCGCTCTCCCGCTTCCATGCGCCACTGTTTGTTTTTTTCTTGTAAGAAGCCAAGTATGTAGACCCTGTAAACTCCTGTAGCCACGAAGTGAGTTTACGGCGCGTTCAGTTTTTTTTTACAGTTTTTAGCGATTTACTAGTTTTACATTGTATAGTTGTTTGCTCATATACAACTATTCTCTTGGAATCCAGTTTTTTACCCTAAGCGACCATCGGTTATCCTCTCTTCGCACTACATGTCCCGCCCATGCCCATTTCTTCTTCTTAATTTCTACTAGAATGTCGGTAACTTGAGTTATTCCTCTGACCCACTCTGCACGCTTTCTATCTCTTAATGTTACCCCTACCATATTTCGTTCCATAGCCCTCTGGGTTCTTGGTTAGCCTCCACGTTTCAGCCCCATAGGTGAGTACAGGTAAGATGCAACTGTTGTATACTTTCCTCTTGAGCGATACCGGTAGCAGGGGGCGGCAGAAAGTTAGGTGGGCGGATGAGGTTAAGAAGTTCGCGGGGGTCAAGTGGATGCAGCTAGCACAGGACCGGGTTAAGTGGAGAAATATGGGAGAGGCCTTCGCCCTGCAGTGGGTATAGTCAGGCTGCTGATGATGGTGATACAACGGTTGCCCCAGCTAATTGTAACCGAGATGCGATGTGCCTGAGCCCGATAAAACCAACTGAGAGATGTTGAAGATCGCCTACCCTTGTCTGTAGCATTTTGTTCGTTCGCCAATGTGAATTCGTACGGACTTATAACTTGTCTTTTTATTTATTGGCTTCGGGAACAAGGTGTCGATGCAAAAATTGTGAAGTGTCTCCGAAAAAGGCTAGCTACGTTGTTTCCATCAAGCTACGATTTACGTGATTATTTATTGCCCTTCAACGGAAGCTGCCACATGACGAGCTGCTTAAATCACTTCATCGGAGAGATCACTTCAGCTTCTTCGGAAAGCGCTGCAGAGAAAAGCGGATTTTGTTATCGCAGGTACCGTAAGAAGCCTCTCGCACAGTAAAATAATAACTTTGAAAGCACGCGGTGAA
>JAJIZL010046912.1:0-17472 GCA_023969395.1 Amblyomma maculatum | reverse complement strand
ATGGATGGATGGATGGATGGATGGATGGATGGATGGAAGGACGGACGGACGGACGGACGGACGGAGGGACGGATGGATGACAAGGCGAGCTCCCCCTTTGCAATTGGTGATCTGTGAAACTTAACAGTATTATCCAAAATTCTACACCTATATTTTACGTGTAAATGTCGTAGGAAATTTAGTTCGACCGGTTTAGGTCACCTCCCTGCTTTTAATCTACAAATCTATCAACAATACTTGCTAATTCTAGCGCTAGTTCATTAACATTACCTTTGCGCCTCAGCGAGAGCAGCTTAGCCTGCGGCGACGTCTGAATGAATTTTGGAACTTTCTAGTTCTACATCCTGTATTGTTTTTACGAACTTCATTACCTCTGCACACTCACTCAAACACAGTTATTTGGAAATAAGCGAGGGGGATGTGCGGGTGTCGTCTCTAGTCTAGGATTCCTGCATCAGCTGCCGCTGCTGCCCTCCACATAGATAGCGCCATGTCGCGACGGCAAACTTTTCTGTAGCGCCACACAAGCTCCCATTGCGAAGTGAGTGATGGGGTTGGCACGGAAAAAAAAAAATGCAGAAGGCATTTATTCGATGAACGAGGCTCGAAAATTGGCCGCCGCCCCCATCAATGGTTCGGTCCCGCATTCTTTGATACAGATTTCAATATTACCACCAGCCGTAGTAGGTACCCCGCGTGCACTGAGTTGTCATGGGATTGCCAAAATTCGATTGCGGGAGCGACCCCTACTAAACGGTATTTTGTCCAAGGGCTAGAAACAAAATCAAAAGTGGGTTTACTTCACTGTAACATATTGATGGAGATAAGCCTCGCACAGTGTTTCCTCTCTTGGAATCTATAACATGGAAAACAAGGCGAAAACAAAGAAGCCGAATGCAAGCTGTTTATACAGCTTTTTCCCTGGCTGTCCTCGCAACACCAGTTGCGGAAATAAACCTTCAACCTTCAACCTTGAACCTACAAGAAACTTAAAAACATAGTACTAAATAAAACAATGAGTGTCGCATTTTGGTATAGCATTATACGTGCGCTTCGGGGTATTTATTTTAAGCAAATGGCACTTCGAAAAGCCAATTCGGCCGAAAGTCGTTAACTGTAGGCTAAGGAGCCGACAGGGGTGAAAAGCGCATATTTAAACTTCCTGGAGAGGTCTGAAAACCTAACTAGGCATTTTATTTCTAGGTTTGTCTAAAGAATTGACAGAAATAGTCAAAAACGTTTGGCACTCATATAGCAGTCATTGAATGGCCGAAAAACGGCCAATTATTTATCAGTGCCGACGTCTATATGTCTGGGGGCGGCCCAGCCGAGGTACAAATGCCCCCCACCCCCCCCCCCCCCCCCCCCCTTCCGAATTTTTTCTAAAGAAGAAAAACCCTTACCTACTAGAAGAGGAAAATTAACGTCGTGGGTACTTTCTCTAAGTAGTAACGATTGAGCGACTCACTTTTTGTTCTGCCCATTAAGTTACATGCAAACTCCTCAACATTTCTACTTTACTGATATTAAACCATTTTTCGCAACACAGTCGGCCCCAAGCCGGAAAAATCTGGCATTTAATTGAAGATTACAGCTAAGCTCCGCTATTTTAATACGCCGACTAAGTTGGTGCGCTATTTCTTCCCCATCCGTTTTTATTTCTACATTGTTATCCTTACTGAGGGGGAAAAGCGATATGGCAGGAATTTACGCATATGTCTAGAGATCTGGTCCTCCGGGCTTTTTGCTAATGAGATATGTACTTAACTGAAAGTCAGTGTGTTTTTTTCGTTTCATGCAGTTTGTATCGTTTTGTTGAGGTCTTGTTGAGGAAAGCTCTACAAAGGTGATGCCGCTTGGAGTATTGAAGAAATTATCCAAGTGTACCGTAGGTTCTGATATGGCCAGTGTAGTGCTCCCTGTCCATCAACAATATCGGACTCACACCAAAATTTCCTACCTTTCCCGAGAAATAGCCATGCCAAAGCCCACCTTGATAAATATAATCCGCGGTAATCAACAAAATGTATTTCATGTGCAGCACATTTTTATAGCATCTACAGCTTATCTCTGAGTTAGCATAAACACTATTAGGTTTCGATCTATTGTAGCTGAAGCTGTTTGGCCTGAATTATTAAATTTCGGGATAGAAACCTAGTTTAAGAAGTAAAAAACCTACGAATCGCCGCCTATATCAGGCGCCGACAGCGCAAAAACCTAGCTTTTAAGAGAAGACAGTTGAGGGTTTTGAACAGGTTACCACAGGGTGATGGTGCAGCTATAACCTTCTGCTAGCACCTTCGTCGCGCCCTCAGCCAAGAATACTGGTAACACGCCTTGCCTGGAGACTCCGAACCAAATGTGTAAGAAGACAGACCGCCAAACTGTTGCATGCAAGGAGCGACAATACCAACTACGCTTTGCACTCTGCGGACTTGACTGCTTATCGCGGTCAGAATGATTTACGCTTACTGGATTATTGGTTCAGTTACCATACGTGACGTGCTGACACCTACACCGCTTCTCCCGCAAAAGAGGCCGTCATTCGGCTGAGAAATATTTATATGATTACTTGAAAAGGCAACGTTCATTTAGGAAAATGGCATAAACGTCGTGGTATGTTTTAAATGAAAGCTGCCCTGTTGTCTCGTTAGTCAATGGGGACGTTCATTCCGGTATCAGCTGGCTAGTTCCGGTAATATGACAAGAATGAAATGGCACCTGCCCTTGATGTGATGCAGGTTGCCGTTTGGGTCTCACCTGTCGTGGGGAGCACTCCAAATTTCTTGCAGTCACTTCTCGATGCGGTGAGAAGAACGCACTTTCGCTTGCCTTCAGTCATGGAAAAGCATTTTTTTTTGGCGACGCTCAATTCGGAGGCCTGCGTTATCGCGATTCCTTGACCTGGTTCTTCGGATAGAAGGTCCCATATATCCGACCAATCTGTGCAAGTGTCACAAACGTCTACGCAACGAAACACTGTCCTTTTTGTGCATCTGTGCTGTGCTTTTTTTGGGGGATTCCGCGACACAACTTTCTGATAGCAGCTCATGACTGATGTTTACAGGGAGCCGCGTCCACATGAATGCTCCTTTGCACGCTAATAGGAGATGCATAAAAAGGGAAAATTCGCCTGAAAGGATTTTATTGACACGGATTGCGCACAACGCCAAGAAAAGAAAAATGAAGCACATTTATGCATTGAATTAGGAGGGAACACTACAGTACCTTTAACACCGCCTTTCCATTCTGCGTATTTTTGGCGGAGCTAATTGCAAAACGTTTGGCGAAGTGCTAAACGTATTTAGTTGATTTGGTTTCCGGGGCAAGCAAAGGCTCAGTATCTATCTCACTTCATGGTGGGCATCTACACTTACAATTAACGACATACAATTGGAGAGATATGCATTGAAGGGTATGTCGTTGGTTCGAATCCCTATCGAAAACTAGTCTCGAACTCGACTAGCAGATGAATGTTAAATAGCGACTGAGATGCATGGTATGGCGTCATTCTGTGTGCTGCACAAGAAAAGATTGCGTCACAGTTTTAATATAAAATCACATGCGTACATCTTTATTCTGCATGGGTTACGCAGACGGCGGCACCCTTTCGACCGAACGAGCTATATGCGCTGTCGCGCAAAACGTTTCAGGGACGAATAACCCTGCCGGATCATCCATAGTGGCCATAGTGCAAAAATGAATTACGATTCTGCGCATGCTGCCAAGCTCAAATACATGTGCTTTCGAACTCTCTATATCTAAGAGAGGGTAGTTTTACATCTTGCCTTTCAGTTTCGGCTTAATTCGCTTTTTGTTTCAGCAGGCTACGACGCATGAGAGATTTTGAGCCGGAGTGGGGTGGAAGTTAAGCTACCAAAACAGGGCCTAGGCTTCGCTTCAGGTCCAGCAGAGACGCCAGCACCTATAGTTTCCGTGTTGTTTTGTTATGACACCAGTAGGGAATAGTCAGCAAGACTGCTTTGGTAGCTCCGACTTCAGCTCCCACAGTGGTACAAGCAGGTGCATCACAACGCGGACCGCTAAGTGTTGTCGAAGGTAAGCACATTTCATTATTAATATAAACAGCGTGAACCCGAAAACAAAGGACAAGATAAAAGAAAGCCACAGTACAAGCGCTGACTCACAACTATGCCTAAGCCCTTTACTCCAAGGCCCAGAAAATTAATAATGAATAAGTACCAACTCGCCCAACAAAGTATCTTGGTAAGCACATTTCAGTTTCCTCTCGTTCTGGGGTAGGTGTTCCCATCATTCCATCTCCATTCCTTGCGTTTTCCCCAAAATATTATAAAGATATCGCGCCGCCAGCGCAGAAGCTTGACGAGTTTTCGCTCAGACGGGAACCTTGTGTGCAGCTGAGCGAATATCTGTGCGTGACACTCAACGGCAGATTGGAGAAGTTTCTGACTGCCGTGGACTTTTTACAATTTTTTTTCTTGACCCATGTGATTCAAGCTGTTTGTGCAAACGCAAATAAGCATGTCTGGACGATGACTTTGATTCCTCAGTCCTGATGATTGAGAAGCCCCTCCTCCACCGTCTTCTGTAGAACACTCACTCCAAGAGCCGAAAAAGCTTCAGAAACGAAAACGCATACTGTGCTACGCACGGAAGCATCATTCAGGTCCAAGCCATTTATTTCTGCAGGAAATGCGAAGTAAATTAGTGCTTCGACGGTTCTCGAAACTATTTCGCCAGTGGCATAGCACCGCGGGCTCAGAATTGAGTGTTGAACACTAGGGCGAGAAACCACGAAAAAACAAACTCCGTTGTAGATAAGCCTGCTAATTTTTTTTCCTTGAAGTTAAAACGGGACACTGTAAATTTTTTTTTAATTTTTCGGAAACGTGTTTTTTCTTTCACTGTTACATTGGAGCGTATCCAAACTTTTCATGTTCATTTGTAGCAAATCGATAATTGAATTTATTTCCTCTGATATGTCTGAACAGGGAATATAGCCCTCTGTAAGCTGCAAGGCGAACAACACAATAAAACAGCCAGTCTAGGCACACACAAGCGAGCTCGAGCATCGCAGCGGCACTACGTCGTTCTCATCCTCATCTTCGCGGTATCCTATCGTAGTTCACTACAGTTTGCAATTTACATTTTTTTATGAAAGCGCATTTCTTTAGCGGCACCTTGATACACCTAATAGCATGGTAGTGAAAAAAATTTAGAAATATTTAATGCGTAGCTATATGAATTGCCTGTTTTTCCGCGGTCAAGAGCTTTAACACCAAATAAAGAAACCTGTAGATAGGTGTCCCAAATTTTAAGAACTAGGAACATTGACAATTTATACATTTCGTACATTACCAAATATTGCATCGTGTGTTTTAAGCCCGTATTCAGGTGCTTCGATCTTTTAAAATAATTTTTAAATTTTAGATTCGACATTTAAAACCAATGTAGATGATCAGGCATATAAATTTTTTCTTTGTAAAAGCCCATGTCAGCGGTATTCTGAATATTTCCCAGTTAAAGAGTGAGGAAAATTCATTCAATGAAAAACATTTCAACACCTATTAGAATTTGATATTTTTATTCAGGTTGCCGAAAGAAGGTCATGCCTTTCCGCTATGAGTAGAACACGATGGAGGTCACGGGTTCCGCTCGCGTCGTGTACTCACGCACCATCACTTGACGCAGCCACTTGCTTCTCTTTCCTTTTGCTCCACACTACATGTAGCGGCCTCCAAGAGCAGTGGAAACATTTCGCTCCTCTCTCAATGACGAGCGCAAAGGCGCATGAAACTCCCACCTTTTAGTAAGAACGTTACTGTGTCTTTTATTTCTCGAAAGGCAATTTTAATTTTATTTCCAGCGTCTATAGTGGCCCCGTGGTGGGTTCTGCTTGTTTTAAAGGCGATGTCGTAACAAATCACAGCCTTCCTCTTTCTGTGATCCACATTTGCTTTTTATGTTTTTTGCGCAATGACTTAATTACCTGTTTGCAGGCGCGCAATTAATTATTCGCGAACTCATAAATACTTGTCTCTAAGGTTATGCACCGGATCAGACCACAGAACAATTTAGTAGGGTCACCCTTCCACTATAGTTCGTAACAAGGAGCTACTGTGGCTTATAAGCAAAAAGAAAAAAAAATTAGTTTGTGATCTGCGTGCCTGTTTTGCGCACCGCACATTCTGGGCTCGAATTCTACGCCTGCCCACCTTAAATCAATATTTTTCAGCTCAGCTGCATTCCTTTGATTACAAAAACCTCTCTGCGGATTTTGGCTTCGATAAGGATCTAAAACGTTCCTGAATCTGGTCAATGCTTTGTTGCCATCGGGATTTTTCGCTCACAGCCATCAACTCCGACGGCGACATCGCCGGCTTTTCCCTCACACGGCATTATTAATGCTGTCGATTTAAAATAGAGGCATTTTAGGGTACCTACCAAATATCCTCACTGCCTTCGATAGCTGCTTCTTGCTCACCCGAAAAGCTGTCTTTGATTTCATCCTTGGCAGCAGTACTGCACTACCATGCGCGCCAGTCGTTTACCCAACCAACAAAATGTAGTTTGAGGCTGATAATTTAATAAGATATATTTTTCAAGCGCCACTACCATGTCGCAGGTTTGAAGGAACAGTGATACTAAAGAGCATGTCCTGAAAACCAAAGTTGTTTTAGCCACACAAAGGTGAAAAATAAATATGTTTAGTCATATCCCCGTTAACAAGCAGAGAGACGTGTGACCAACTTTGAAGCGTTATTGTTAAAAAACGAAATATCAGGACACACGATCAAGCCCCGCTTTGAATGTATGACGCGAGAGCGTTAACGGCTCCCGTCTGCGGCTCCCCTTGCGAATATTCTTATTCGGTACATCAGCTTTGAAAATCGCTTAGTCACCAATACCTTAATGAGCGCATCTATTACCTCATACTTACTCATTACCATACAGCAGTAAGCTACAGTATTATGGTAATTTAAGACCACCCGACATGGGTATCAAGCCCCGCTTTAACCAAGTCGTTCTTACGTGGCCTATAGGGTAGCATGTCTTACTTGGGATGCAAGAGTCCCCGAGGGTTTGATTCCTATCTCACTCTCTCATTCCAAAGGAGGTCTCCAACTGGAAGCCCCTACCAACGCTGCCATGTCGCGTAATCTCGTGACGTCAAAAAAACCAGCAACCATTCAGTTCCCAGCCATGTCTGTAACCAACTATCACATGCTAGTAGCATACATACCCGTGACGTTTCACTCGCAACAGCGAAGACGACGACGACGGCGCCGACAAAAAAATCTCTGTAGAATCGCGGATCGTTTAACGCTATCGCGTCACAAAAGACGACGATTTAGCATGGTATTAGGAGAGTGCGAATTGGGTGTCCTGTTATACTTCGGTTTTGACTTCAGTTTCGGTTTAACGTTGGGTTTCCATGGTCCACCAGGCTTCACACCAAGAATTGCGAAATGATTGAATGGTGACCTCAGGTGGTAGCGCGCTGAAAAATCTTTGAAGTCCTTAACGTAGCTTTAGAGGGAAATGCGATTGTGGTGCGTTCTAGGTCCAACGCGCAGAAATAGAAGTTGGTAAATACGATGACGTGCAAAGTACGCGCGAGACTGGGAGTTAAATCCGCGGGGTGCTTCGACGAGGCATTGGCTAAGTACAGAACTAATGCTGTTGCCAGTGAACCTAATCCATTCGCACCACTGCTCGTTCGATATCCTCTTGCGGCCATGAATGTTTTGCGTTAGTTTTTTTAATTATCAACTGCTGCCAGCCAAAACTACCTTCCAGATTTCAAGGGCCGCACAAACATTGGCGATTGATGGTTGTAACTGTTGCCATCTATTACCTTCAAGGACCATTCGGACAAGGGCGACAACTGGGAATGAGGGCTGTGCAGCTAGTGAAAAGTTAAAAGAAGGACACGTGAATATAATGGTATATTTATCATCATCAAACGGACTTTGGCCGCCGCAAAATAAATTATGGCTCTTCCAATTGCTCTCCAATTAACCTTGTACTGTGCCTGCTACGAACACATTATCCCTGCAAAGTTCCTAATCTAATCCGCCCATCTAGCCTCCTGCTGCACTTGCCCTGTTTTTGAATGCACTCCTTTACTCTTCGGCGACCAATGATTATCTTGCCTTCAGGCTATATGCCCTATCCAAGGCCACTTCTGCTTCTCATTTCGGATAGTAAGGCCCTAACACGAGTTTATTCTGTGACCAACACTGCTCTGCTCGCCTCGCTAAGCGCTACCACTGTCCTCTTCCTGCCCATAGATAACTGCATGGTCCTCAATTTAAGGTGAATTTTATTTGTCAGCCTCCACGTTCATATTCCTTTAAACATTATTTGGTACGATACAACTGTCAAACACTTTCCCCCCTCCCCTTGTCCAGAAATCTTGATGTTGACGTTGTGAGCAAAATATCGCAACCATGCCTGATCTGATGGCGGATTTTGCGACGCTTAGACGCCACTTATGATGGAGGCTTTGTAGTTGCTGCCAAGTAAGGTAGCTCCTTCTTTGAGATGGAAACTGAACCCGTCGGTAATCTTGGATCTCGAGTTAGACGTGTTACTCCTAAGTAGAAAAACAGAAAGAAGATGGCTACACAGTATGAAAGAGCACTGAACAAGGGCTGAGGAGGAGTCTCAGTTCTCAAGAAGAGCCAATGTTTCGACAAGTGGACTTGTTTTCGTCTGAGCAGAGTGATCATCAAGATTGTGCTGCCCAGACGGAGACAAGTTCACTTGTGGAGACGTGGGCTCGGCTTGCGAACTGAGACTCCCTCTCAGCTCTTGTTCAGTGCTCCTTCATGCATTGCTCCTAAGGCACACAGGCGCGTTCTGATTAAAGCACTTCGTACCTATGTCGGTGAGCCATACGACTGTATTGTGATGAGTATATGGGAGATAAAAGAGGCACTAAGTACGGGATCAATGTTAAAACAAGTAGAAAAGTCTATATACGAGAACTTGGATCTGCAAAGGGAGCCGTCGATGGCTGCCATCTTACCTTTGAAAGTGGTGCTTAAGCGTCCCCAAACGTTTTTATCCATGTGTACTAGTAAACTGCCATTCATGGCCTGAGACTACCTGTCAAAGACGCTCCGTCGCATTTCGATCTGTATAGTATCACTCTCGTAGCCCTTGATTTTCAGTAACTTCGTGCTCTAAGTAGACCCTTTCCATCTCGCACCTAATATTGCCTTCACCATTTTCGGCACTTTACCACCTGTTATAAGTGTACACTGCGGTTTTCCGCAGAAGCTGCTGAACCCTTCTTTAGTTTTCTGCATAATAAATTTTACACTCATCGTTTTACTTTATATTTCTTGGTCGATGACTATACATTCTCATTCTTCCCCAAAGTTTCTTATCTACGAACTGTGATCGACCAATCGCTACTAAGGTGGTCGCCGTTCACCGTTATCACTACTGTTTCCATTTAGGTTTCTGAGTCCCTAATCTAAACAAACAAACCGTCAATAACACTGAGGAGATCATCTTTCCTTTTCTGACATTATCCGTTATTGAAATTTTATTATGTTTTCTTTTTTTTTTTTTTTTTTCGGAGTGCTATGGCGGCTGCGTGATATCTTCCGGTATTTTTGCGTATGATTCTTCTACGGTTTGGTGCTGTTGTGCCTGCTTCTTTGCTGAGACTTCAACTTAGTCAAATTCTGCCTCGTAATATGTGGACGCTGCATATTAGGGCTGGTTATATTTTGCGCCTTTCTTTTTTACCTTATAGATATTGTGGGTATCGTGTATTGCTGAGTAGCTTTTCCGAACGCCCGCCTACTATACGGTTGACTGAAATCTAAGATGGCCCTGATTCTGTTAGCGATTGCCGTAGTAAGCACCTCGTAGAAAATCTACGTCAGGCTGATCTGTGTCTAACTTTTCAAGTTCTTTGCGTCCCCTTTCTTATGGCTTGAGATAATTTTAGCGTTCTTCTAAGATTCTCATACGCTCGAGGTCATCAGGCATATTGTATACAGGGTGGACACTTCTTTAGCTCAGTGCATTCTTCAACAAATCTGCTGCCACCTGATCCTCATCAACTGCGGTCTTATGCTGCATTGTTTCTTAGACGTTCTTCAAGTTCCTGTTTCGTTGCAGGTAGAATGTCAGATTGCTCTGCTCTCCTGCTTCTCTCATTGAATTGAATTGAAGTTTGTTTGCACCAAGTACAGTGTACATGATACAGGAGGCGTGAAGAAAACGCCGCCACAATTGGACTGCTTTACAGAGCATCACGCCACCGACTTGGCATTTGAGGAGCACAGTCATCGACTTGGCGTCTGTACAACATATACTTTGGTTACAACATTAAAACGGGTTATATATACACTTAAGAAACAGATAAAAATAATTTCAGAAAATTTGCACTATAAGGAAGCAGATTTCATGACAATTATAGCACAATCATGATGCCGCACAGCATTGTTATTTTATACAAATGATTCAAAACATCGAGTTTACACATATTGCATAAATGCTTAGGCCGAACAACGGCGCCTAATTAAGCAGTGGTATGGAATCAGATTCGAAAAAACTACGCAGAGATTTAAAGGAAAGTTTCATAAGGTCTATATTGTGACGCTCAAAACAGTTTAATTATCTAGGTAGTATGTTTCGTAGCATTTGTTGCCCATATGTAGCCTGTATGTTTTCACATTCCAGGACTCTGTATATCGTGTTGTGTAAACTGAAGTAGTTCTCTCTAATTTTCCCAATTCTTTCAAAAATATAGAACCCTTATATACTTACTGCTTATATGCTTTACACAGTCAGTAATTATATATCTCATTAATCCGCAACATATTATACTTCGCGAATAGGTGATGTGCATGGAAATAGCTTGGAACATTTTCAATAATTCATAAGAACCTTTTCTGTAGGACACGTAATTTTTCTATATTCTGCTGAGTTGTAGATGTCCATACTAAAATACAGTAGTTAAGTCTGGAAGAAAAAAGGGTGTTGTATGTAAGTAGCATAACAGTTCGTGGCAGTATTTGGCGGTTTCGGTAAACTACACCGATTACCTGAGATAATTTGGCCGCTATATTAGCTGTATGTACATACCAAGACAAGGTATCTTGGAAGGTAACACTTAAGGTCTTAAAGCTCGATACAACTCCTTGTTACTTGGGCTACTGCATACATCTGTGTAGAACTGCTAGTTTAACTACCTCATCTGCATCCGTAACGACATTACATATTTGTAACTACATTATTCACCTTGCTTCTTAGAACATACACCTGAATTTTACCTATTCCCAGATTCATCTCGACCGCTTTTAGCCTGCCTCCGTTTTCTACATCATGCTACCTTTCCATATTGAAGCTTAATGTTTCGGGTACGATACACTTATGGATTATTTTGGTATGCCTGTCAATTATATTCTGTGTATTTTGAAAATAAGGTCAAATTACCCGTAATGCTTGGTTAAATCCTAATACAAATTGGGCTTACACTAGCAGCCTTTGCTCTGTCTAGATATTATCATACAAGCTGCATTAGCCGGCTCAGTGGAAATCAGCAGAAAGAGGCACCACAAAGCTAAGCCTTGCCTGAGTCGTATCTCACAAAGCCTTACCATATCGTTAATGAGCACTCCGAACGGCTGCTTTCAGCCGAGTCGAACCCTCTCTCCTCCACCCATTCCCTCCATGCTTTCGTTGCAATAATTGGTTGCTGGAGGTCTTCTCCGAAAAACAAACGAAAGCATGATTATGTAGGAAACAAAGCAAGCAGATGCGCAATATTGTTGGTCCTCATTGTGTGTGTGCACAGTGTTACCTACAGTGCAAAGAATGAGGCTAACAGATATGGTATACCTGTAGCGTTTTCTACTCCCAAGAAGCTCGTCCAAATTTGCTCCTATATTTATTGCGACGGAGGTGAAAAGAATGGTGCTAATAAAAAAAACATACGAAGCAGTTAAATGAGTGCAGTATCAATGTGGTTTATGTATTCCCTTTACCTGCCACAATGGCTAAGTCAACCGAAGAGCCCGTCGCATTTATGAACACTTACAGTAATTGTTTATCTCACTGAAGAATGATAGGCAAGAGTTTTCAAATTAGCTCTGTGTTTTCTCTGCAGAAGGTGTGAGCTATGGATAGAAGGGATGTAAGTTCTAGGTGGAAACTATGATGCAACAGAACAGGGGGTGCTAAACGGGCATCGCAGAAGAAAAAGAGGTGTACTGAATGAATCAGCCAGATGTCAGTGAATATTCTTTTCGGCGGTCGACTTCTCTAAAGCAACGCGTGACTGTGTGTTAGTGGTGGAAATTCTTAGTACGCATGCACATGCCTTGTTTCTTCTTTCTGTTCACTGGCATATTCGATAAGAAGGCAGAGATTTCTTGTTTCTCATCCTTCCCTTCGCCTATGTAGTCGTTATTTCAATGCGCTATACCGCTTTCAAAACCATATACTTTCTATACTCACCGACAACTTTCTTTCGGTTGTTTCCAAAACTTCAACAATCGTAAGTAAGTAGGGGTTTCAAAGCCGACGGGCGCAGCATCATCAAAAGGTAGACGTGGCGCTAGCAGTTTAGCGTCAAAATCCTTACGCAGCGCACAGTGCTCAAGCAAAGTCTCGCATAGCTAGACAAGTTGGAATGCGAGCTTTAGAAAAAGTTTTCTTCAAAACTGCTCACACCATCGTAAAAAACAAATTGACGTATTCTTAGTTTCTTTCCCACGCTACCAGCTCTCTAGTTTCTACCTTGAGAAAAAGAAAAGGCAGAAAAGAAATCTTCGATGTATTCTGGCCACCGACAAGAAGCAGCTAGCAAAAACAAGGATGACAAAGAGTTCAACCAGATGTCCATCCAATTTTCTACATTAACATGTAAGAAGGAGACACGAGAGGTAAAAAGTAAAAAAAAATCATTGCTCACTGTCAAATAGATTAGGACAGGACAGCCGCCTTGGGAAAACACAGCAGGGACCTCAGGAACTTGTGAGCCAATGCCTGGTTCAAGAATCGTTTGCTCAGACATTGGCCGGTCGTCTGGACATCCTATTGCGCCGAGATCGACCCTATTTCAGGACAATACCGGGGGCTCTGGCAATATATGTGGACGTAACCTCATGCCAGCCGCAGGCGTCACAAGCGGGGCTATCATCAATGCCACTCTGAATAAAACATACCTTCAAGAAGGACGCCAAAAAAGAAGAGGCATCTCATAAAAAAAAAAACAACAAAAACGTGTATGCAGTCATGCAAGGATATCAGTTAATAAACCATGAAAACCGTAAAATTACTCGTTACTGGTTATTATGTCTCAGTTGAAGTGGAGCGCCCTAAATTATGTATCTCCCAACTTGCTTGCTTCTGCATTTATTGATCCGCTGGAAGTATGGACGGCGCAGTAGAACTCACCCGAGTAATCTGCCACCTATGTCCAGCACAGCGCCAGAGAAAATCAGCGTTTTATACGTTAGAGATATGGTATGTACTAGTAGTCACCGCTTCAGAATTACGCATCGATTCGGGCAGAAAAACGTTTAAGTATGAGCGGTTAGGAGCGTTGGATTTCAACGATTCGAAATAAATGTTTATTATGTAGCAACCAAATGAGACTTGCAGCAGTGCATCTAAGGGGAGAATGCTGCACTCCAAGCCTAACTGAGGTATACAACGCTGAGACTCGAGAAGGTCGTCAGGAACAAAAGACGTAGGAAAATGTACAGAAGAAAAGCCCATGCGATGTAGCCAGTTGAAAGCTAGATATGTTCCGTACAATAAGCATAATTACGTTTTTGTCATTAAAGTTGTCTTTTGAGGCTTACATAAGAAGAAACAGAAGAAAATAAATACAATTTAAATAATTATTACAACGCCACTACAGTGAAACAATGCAGTAGAATAAAACTGTATTTTTATCACACTGTAACACAATATTGAAGACTTCATTGAAGACTTCAAGAAAGGCTGTAGGAGGCCGGAGCAACAATAATAAAATTCAGTCATGTATCTATGGTCAAAGCACTGGGTCGGAGACAGATGTCCGGTTTGGGCTGGTTTGTAGATTATAACGTTCCAGAAAGACTCCGGCTGTGAGGAATGCTTTAGCGGAAGGCTCCGTAAATTGTGACCACCTGGGGCTCTTCAACATGCGCTGTTGTCGCGCAGTAGACGGGAGTCTTGCTTTTGGACTCCACCGTAAAGCGACCGCCGCGGCCGTGATGAAGACCGGTGTGCAATATATTTATTTCTGCTATCAGTCATTAAAGCCTGTCGAAATTTAGCACGACCACACTGTATTACAATGTAGTCTGATAGGTGGTTCACATTTCCTACTACATTTAGGAGTGAAGATTTACCTGCTGCTTTTATTGATGCACCTGAACGTTGAATGCCAATGCGACTAAAGAGGCGAAGCGATGTTCTGATGAAAGTTGGAAATTATGCACAACGCAAGTCCGAACGTATTTTTATTGTAATTTAATAAAGGGGCAGAGCCGCGCGCTGTGCTATTAGTGCTATGGGGGCTCTAGATTAAGCGTATAATTTATCTTAGTGACACGGAAGTTTTTTTATAGTAATTTAAGGTTGTAAAGCAAGCTGGGGCTGTGATTTCGACGGCTCTATAGGCGATTACTAGACATGCTTAATGAGAGCGCCATACAGCAGGCACAGGTTCAAGCTTTTCACGGGTGAGTCTTACGTGCTAATATTTCATGCTTGTGATAAGACCGAATGATTTTGATGTATACTACAGGTACTAATATAAGAGAATGACTGAAGACCAGTGCAGTTATTTCCAAATAATAACTACAGTTTACTGGTAAGATTGGACGCGTTAGCGCGCTTGACAATGATGAATAAGCGCAACTTATGTCCGAATTTTTTCGAGACGCTTGCATGTACTGGCGCTTTGAGACGTTTAGCTTCATAAGCTAATAGGATCCCCATCGTTCAATTAGGTTTCACTAGTTCCGGAGCGATCAGTGTTCCCTCTTAGTAACAAAGCGTGGATAAATGTTTCAGTAATCTGCAAGTAGGCAAAGAGGGGCTGAAACATCTCCTGTTGTTGGCTTACGGGGCTCTGCACCCCCGAAAAATTTCACCATTTTTTATATTCTTTAATTTTGGCCGAGTTCACTATAATATGGTGAAACAACGAACAAATGTAGTTATTCAAATTTTTGCAGCAATAAAGAACAAGGCATGGATAGTAGAGACGGAAGGTTTCAGTGGCAACACTTTATTGAGTCGTGCTGGAATGTAGGTCTGAATATTGGCAATAGAGGCTTTACAAAAGTTAGCGCCATCTAGTGAAAGAAACAGAAACTGTGCGCGGCGGCCATGTTTTGCTCAGTCCACCCGCGCCTCCCATCGAGTACACTGTCAACGTGCGCCTTTGTAGAACCCGTGCATGCACCGAAAGATGCATTGGAATGCTCACAAGCGATTGTTTCATTTCTTAACATCACAGCAGTCTCTGCTAGCTACAAGCTCTATTCGGAATGTTGCCAGCATGCTGTTGCGTGCCCTTCTGCAGGCAGCGCACCGTCGTAGACGCGCACGGAATCAAGGTATACGCGTGTATGCGACCGTTCGTTTGCAATCCAAATCGGCTTTACAAGGGTCATGTAAAGCATTACTACACGTCCCTCTGACTGGGATCTAACTCACAGAATGTGCTATCACCTAAAACAGCAAGGTTAATTGTTTTGCGCGCTATGGAGCCTTGTTAACTTGAAGGATAAGCTTATGATTCGATGGAGGACACGGGAGAAGGAGCAATGCATGTATAACGAACACTATTGTGCAAATACGTTCTTTGAAACATTTTGTACGTAGGTCGCATTTACCATTGTGTATTGGATTTAAGACACGGACATTATTACCGAAACTACTTTCACAGTCGTACAAAATGGTAGTGCTTGGCGCAGAGAGCAATACGGTTGTCTAGTGCGCCCGAGGTGCGTGTTTCACGCTGCAAAAGCAAGCGGCTGCCAAACCCGCAGCGTCTAGAAAAGCAGGAAAAGATGACATCCCACTAGTGTGCTGTAACATGCTCATGTGCAGCCCGTTTCGACCGGTCCACGTCCAGAGCGCGCAGCTCAGGTTTTATACCTGCCAGCGCGGCCGATAAAATAACGAAGCCTGCGCTTCACTTTTGTGTGTTTTTTCGAGTCACCCGATGGTTCGCTAATTCACAGCTACCTGCAATTCACTGGAATTTTTAAATATGTCGATTTCTTGTTTATTCCCTTTGTCAGAAAGTAAACATTTGAAGCGTAATCTCATATGAAAGCGCTGACATTGGAAGCTTCGAGGAACTCGGAGGAGGAGGAACTCGGCTGAAACGAAAAGAAATTTGAAAAGTCAACTCACATCACTGCGAAGTGTTTGTGCTTTGTGCAACTTGCTGTGTTTATAAAATCAGATTTATATTATATCATATCGTTATAGAAAAATGAGGGGGCCACTTTAGCTCCGCCGTTAAAGGTATAACGCGATAGTGTCTCTCTCTCATACACACACACGCACGATGTTTTCTTTGTTCACGTGTTATATTTTACCTCTCTTTTTATTCATTTTATTTACCAAATACTGCAGGTCCTAGCTGGGCCCTAGCAGGAGGGGCGTAAAGAATACAATGCAGTGAAATATGAATACATCAAAAGTAGCATACTACACACAAGTGTATGTTATATGTTGTTATGTATGCTATATTTCTATGTTATGTATGTTATGTTATATTTCTATCATTTCTTTCTTTATTTTTATTTTATTTGACGTTTTATATTTTTAACACCAATACGCATGTGTCAGCAACAATCGGCTTTCCATTCTGAGCAATTTGACACTTTTGAAAACATTCAATTATTTCAATTAATAAATTACACATTCTAAATTTCCTTCCTTAGCATCACCAAGCACTGGTTTTTAATTGTCACCTTTAAACCCTTACTTTCCAATTTTTCCTTTTTAGTTTCTTTATTTCACCAATTAATCAATTATTTACAAAGATTTTATTACCTCGTCATCGCCTATCGCACACCAATCAATATTCAATCACTGGAAGCACAAATTACCATGGCACTTTTTTTTACGCAGCCCTCGATTATTTCCGAGACTAATGCCAACTACTGCGTCGACGGCATGGGAAGGAAAGTGCTAAGCGCCAGTCCAACTTAAGTCAAATTACGCACGATCCTTTTATCATAAAATAAAATGCATCCTCGCTCATTTCACCAACCAAGTATCTTCCAGTGGGATGAGCGACGGTGATTGCGCAAACCAAGCAAACATACTCGCGATGATCTCTCATAGGCATTTAAGTAAACAGCAAAGGCGCACAGATAATAAAAAATCCACATTACAGAACTCTGGATACTGTACCTGGACAGGGATGACGCTGCGGATTGCCGAGGGGCCCATGCACGACTCATAGAGCAATTTGTAACTGCGCTCGGCAGCGCGGCCGGT
>JAJIZL010046911.1:0-14107 GCA_023969395.1 Amblyomma maculatum | reverse complement strand
AACTAGTTACATCGGAACAAATAACTAGTTACGAAGAGTGGGCGGCATCTATTCTCGACCTTAAAGAAAACCTCACAAAAACCCTTGCCACCACGGAGGACCACCCAGCTGTTGACAACCATCTTCTACACCTTTGGGAAGCTAGGCGTAGTCTCATAAAACGGTGGAAGAAACAAAGGCACAATCGAAAACTCAGAATTCGAATAGCGAAGCTAACTACTCAAGCAGACCAATACGCATGGGACCTCGCTCGCACCAATTGGCTAAAAAGGTGCGAATCCCTCAAAGGTCGCCTAGACAGCAAGACTACGTGGAACCTTCTCCGATGCCTAATTGATCCACCGAAATCGAAGAGTGAACAACGTAGAAATTTGCATCGAGCCTTACACAACTTTCAAGGCACGGATGATGAACTCATGGATGAACTCACGCGTCGCTATATCTGCACTTCGAGAGACGCAGAACCCTCAAATCCAGAATACCGGGGGGAACCGAACGAAGACCTAGATAAAGACTTCACTTTAGAAGAAATCATAGCAGCACTAGCAGATATGCGCCGAGGTACAGCCCCGGGACAAGACAAAATTACGGTCGGACTTCTAACCAACCTCGGCACGGAGGCACTGCAGCAACTTACGGATTACGTTAACGAATGCTGGCGCATCGGCACCATTCCACAGGCATGGAAAACAGCCAATGTACACTTTATCCCCAAACCCGGCAAGAAAATCAGCATTGAAAACCTACGCCCCATATCCCTCACGTCGTGCGCAGGCAAACTCATGGAAAAGGCAGTCCACGCACGTCTCTCCAACTATCTAGAGAACAACGAGCTACTGCCACACACGATGTTTGGATTCAGAGCACATCTGTCCACCCATGATGTGCTTCTGCAACTCAAACGCGAAGTCATTGATCCAGCACGCAGAAACAGTGACCGAGCACTTCTATCCCTCGACCTCAAAGGAGCGTTTGACAATGTCAAACATTCCACAATCCTCCAAAATCTCCAGACCACCAACTGTGGCCAGCGAGTCTACTCATACATCTATGATTTCCTTAAAGACAGAACAGTCAACATCAGCATCGGCACTAAACAAACAACGCAAGTGAAGATGGGCACGAGAGGCACTCCGCAAGGGGCAGTATTATCCCCACTTCTGTTCAATATTGCACTCCGCAATCTTCCACCTCTTCTAAATCAGATACAGGGCATACGACACGCCCTGTACGCTGACGATATAACCATCTGGACAACTAGGGGTAGTATGGGAATGATGGAAGAACAACTACAAACAGCGGCAACAACAGTTCAGAATTATGCACGAGCGTGTGGACTAACCTGCTCTCCCGAAAAATGTGAACTCCTAGTCTTCCGCCAGCACAAAAATCAGGCCACGATCGACATCCACGTTGACAACTCACCCATAAAGGAAGTTCAGACCGTTAAGATACTGGGTCTATGCATCAATAACAAGGGCAACAACCACCTCGCCATCCAGAAACTCCGCCTCGTGAGCGAGCAAGTCGGCAGGATGATCGCCAGAATAACGACGCGGAAATCAGGGATGCGCGAAGAAGATACTCTCCGACTGGTGCAGGCCTTCGTCGTGAGCCGCATCGTCTATGCGGCACCCTACCTTCGTCTCAAGAAGTTTGACATCAAGAACCTCGACGTCATAATCAGAACAGCCTACAAGAAGGCCCTGGGCCTCCCTCTTACGACATCGACGGACCGGCTTTTACGACTGGGCGTCCACAACACGGTAGACGAGCTGATTGAGGCACACCTCACGGCGCAGGTGGTACGACTCTCCACGACTCTGACTGGCCGACAAGTCTTGAACGATTTGAACATCAATTGCCCCGAACAGCTAGACCCTAAAAGCGACATCCCAGCCTCATGGAGAGGACAATTCAAGGGAACTCCATTACCGAGGAATATGCACCCCGACTTTCACCAGCCAAGAAGACAAGCACGAGCGGAAGCTATAACAAGGCACTACGGCGGGCGCGAGGGCGTGTTCTATGTCGATGCTGCGGGTCCTGAACAGGGAATGGCGGCCGTTGCGGTAGTACACCAAGATAAAACAGTGGATGGACTAATATTACACAGCCATGACACACTGGCTGCGGAGGAAGTGGCAATTGCCCTAGCTGCGACACACACTACCTCAGAATACATTCTTACAGATTCACAGACAGCATATCGCAATTACCTCAGGGGCAGGATTGCACCGCTAGCAGCTAAAATCCTGCAAGATAGTTACACCCGTGGCTACCAACCCATGGATAAACACTTAGTATGGGTACCAGGTCACCAGGGCATCCCAGGGAACGAGAGCGCACACGCCTCAGCCCGAGCATTTCTCCCCCGGGCACCCAATACGGATCTCGTGGAACCTCCTATCCCATTGCTAACTTACACCGAAATACTTCAGCACTTAAGATTATCTCGCCGGGTCTACCCTCCACCGGCAAAGACACTAGACAAAGGGGAGGAGATACACCTCCGCAAGCTACAGACCAACACTTTTAACAATCCACGCAGACTACACGCAATAGATCCAGAGTCATTTGACTCACAATGCAAATTCTGCGGGGAGAAGGCGGACCTATACCATATGGTGTGGGCATGCCAGCGAAATCAGACTGTCACTATTAATAACCAGCCAACGCAGGAGGGGTGGGAGGCAGCTCTGACCAGCTCGGACGCAAGGGTTCAAAAAGAACTCATCGGAAGAGCGCGGACAGCAGCCTACGCCAATGGGGTTCCGGACTGAGGACTCCAACCGCCGCTACAACCTCCTAATCATTTTCATTAAAATATTTTTACAACACTACATAATAGCCACCAAAGTGGGAGAAGGGGTGAAACTGAGGAAGATCAAACAGACCAAAATAATGTAGTGGGATAAATTCCGAGCAATTCGGGGAGACCACGGAATTGAAGAAATCGAGGATATAAATGCCTGGGCTAAACAGCTTAGAGAGGATGCTAAGAGCGCGGAAATGGCTGCCGAAGGGGAAGACACGCCGGAAATAATGGACAGCAAACTAATGAGTATGTGGACGGAGAAGGAGAGACTTGGAAAAAAACTGAAATATCAAAAATGGAACAGAAACCTAAGAAGAACGCTAGCCAGGCATATGAAAGACATGGAAACCTACGCGATAAAACTTAACGAGCAAAACTGGTGCAGCACGTGTGACGAAATGGATAGGAATATGAGCTTAGCCAAAACATGGAGCCTACTGAGGCACCTCCTAGACCCGAACAAATCAAATTAGACAGCTAGCGTCAACCAAGTGAAGGCGAGACACGCTTTCCATGGGACGGACCAGCAACTAATGGAGAGACTCAAAGAAATATACGTAGGAGAAACAACAGAAATTAAACAAGCGGAATATGGGGGTCTAGAGAATGGCAAACTAGATGCAGATATCACGGTAGCAGAAGTCAGAGCAGTTATTGCGGGGTTAAGAACTCGCTCGGCCTCTGGACCAGATAAAATATCAAATGTCATGCTTAGAAATCTAGATGAAGGCTCGGTGGAAGCAATCACACAATACATAGACAAAGTATGGAAAGAAAGTAAACTACCGGGCGAATGGAAAAAGGCAGAAGGATTCTCATTCCTAAGCCGGGGAAAGAACCAAGGTTAGAAAACCTAAGACCAATCTCTCTGACATCGGAACACGTAGTGTAAGCGAGGTTAACAAAATACATGGACGATGAAAACCTATGGCTGCATGAGATGGTAGGCTTCAGACCTAAGCTCAGCACGCATGACATAATGCTCAGACTAAGACATGATATCATAGGCAAGAAAGGGCTAGACATTAAGGTGATCCTAGGCCTAGACCTCACGAAAGCCTTAGATAATATCAGACATGACGCGGTACTAAAAGATCTTGAGGAAGTAAACGTAGGCAAAAGAACATACAATTATATTAAGAACTTTCTTCAGGGCAGAAGGGCGGTAATTAAATTTCAGAACGCAGAGTCTCCCAGCATAAGGCTAGGAAGCAAAGCAACCCCTCAAGGTGCCGTGTTATCTCCATTTCTATTCAACATAGCAATGAGAGGCCTCCCAGCTAAGCTGAATGAGATCTCTGGAATAAAGTTCAGCATGTATGCTGACGATATTAACATCTAGATGAACAATGGAAGTGATGCAGAAATTGAGTGGAGCCTGCAGAGAGCTGCAGACGCCGTGGTGAAGTATGCAGCCGACAGAGGACTAGCATGCTCACCGCAGAAGTAGCCTGCAGAGAGCTGCAGACGCCGTGGTGAAGTATGCAGCCGACAGAGGACTAGCATGCTCACCGCAGAAGTCGGAGCTATTTAGGTACAACACCGAAAGCAGAGACAAAAAGCCAATAAACATCAAAGTGGTAGTAGAGGGCCTAGAGGTGCCGAAGGTCGAGGAGATGAGGGTCCTGGGTATGGTTATCAATCATAAAGGCAACAATACCATTACCATAAAGAAATTAGCAACATATGCGGATAAAGTGCAAGGCATATTCAGAAGGATAACAGTAAAAGGGAGAGGCCTAAAAGAGAGAAGCCTCCTAAGAATATCACAGGCGTACATAAAAAGCAGAATCTGCTATGCAACGCCGTACTTAAATATGAACAAAGAGAACATAGATAAACTAGACAGGATACTGAGGAAATGTGCCAAGAGGGCTCTGGGACTTCCCATATCCACATCAACGGAACGTCTTGAGAAAATGGGTATCCACAACAGATGGGCCGAGCTAGCCGAGGGAGTTAGAATAGCTCAGCTGGAGCGACTTAGCCAATCTTCAACAGGAAGAAAAACATTAGAATGGATTGACATCCAACCGGGATACACTGCTCATAAGACAGTGGATATCCCGGAAGAGATAAGAGCCAGGATACGCGTCCCGCCTATGCCAAAAAATATGCACCCCGAATATAACAAAGAGAGGCGCGGGCATAGAGCCAGAGCCTACGAGAAAAGAATGGGAGAACAACTAGCAGAACAAGTGGCCTACGTAGATGCTGCATGTGGACGGCAGGGAGCAGCCGTATCCGCAGTAGTCGACGGAACAGGAGCACCTGCCTTTAGTATCGGCTTCAAGCCGCACGAGAGACGCCAACGCGGCGGAGGAATTGGCAGTAGCGCTCGCTTGTGTCGGTACCAAGGCTAAATTCATACTATGCGATAGCAAAAATGCGGTCAGAAATTTTGGGAAGGGAAGAATATCAGAAGAAGCTAAACGAGTCCTCGAATCGAGGCCGCTTGAGCGCAACGTGGAAATTATATGGATACCAGCACATGAATCCATTGCAGGGAATGAGGCTGCTCACGAGTTTGCCCGAGCTCTCTATCACCGGGCGGCTGCCGAGCAGCCCTCTTGCATGGATATAAAAGATAGCCTGATCTCGTGTAAAGAGGTTACAGAGCACTATAAACTAAGCAGAAGGGTCTATCCGCCGCCAGACCGTTCCCTCGGAAACGGTGAGGCAATTGGATGGTGGAGACTACAAGCGGGCAATCATATTAGTCCCTTTTGGGTATATGCAACAATTTCAAAAGATGAAAAGGATCTACATTGCATAACATGTGGGAGATGGGGCATTCTAGATCATATTAGTTGGGAATGTAACAACAGCCCAGGAGCTAAAGAAAATATAGATAGCGACGCCTGGGAGACCCTGCTGCGAAGCGAGGACCCCGCTCAGCAGCAGCAAGCCATCCGCCTGGCGGCTGAGGCCGTGAAGCAACAATGCATATTCACCAGACCTTAGTTCGCGAGGCTCCTGAGTAAGGCTCCATCAGGCCTGCGTGCCGGGGAGTCCGAAACGGAGCTTCTCGGTGGAAATAAAGGTTTTCAACAACAACAACGCCGTACGATATCAGTGGCGTTTCAAGTTGGTTTACAAGAAGGTAAGGCGCAGTAGGTGTCTGATTCTCCGCGAATCAGAGCCATCGCGGACACTTTAGCCGCGCAGTAACGAAAAGGAGGAAGGTGGGAGTGAGAGAAGAGAGAAAGCGGTGCCATAGTAAATGCTTTGGACCATCCCGCAATAGATTTTTTCGCCTATTCGTACTTTTGTGGCCCAAAGTGCCCCTCGAATTTTCTTTTTAAACTTGCACAATAAGTGGGTACTTCTGTCACTGAATACTCTTTCACTTGTTTTATCATGAGCAGCTAGGACCCAATAAAGTTTATACAAGGATCAAGTGCTTTTCTGCGCAAAGGTACTTCTCGAAATACTTCTCGATCAATTTAAGCCTAATCAAGCACATAAAGTTGTCCTGAAGCTTATGTCAAGTAAGCTTGTACAACCAGGCCAGGAAGCTTTTAAGGCGAAAGTCTTTGGCTCATAACTCTCCAGCGTGTCCGTGCGTGCGTGCGTCCGGGAGAAGTGCCCACGAGATTAGGACATCATCACCTGGTGACGGCATGATCTGTCGTGACGGCATGACCGAATGTTATGTCATCGTGACGTCATATCTGGGTGCATATATTAACTGGAGCTTTGGTCATCATGGCATCACATCCGGTAAAGAAACGGAGGAAGGTGGGAGTAAAAAAATAATTAGTGTCAGGCTTCTAAAAGACACAGGCTTTGATGGCAGCAAGGTGCTACGCCGACCAACGAATGACCGCTCAGCGGTTTATTTCGGGCCTTTATCAACACCACGGAACGAAAGGAGGGAAAGGGATTGGGAGGACGAAAGTTACAAGTTGCTTTGCTTCCGAGCTCATAAGCTGCAGTCTGATACATCTTCTCTTCCCAATAAAAAAAACTATGACACTTGGTGAAAGTTGCTGTCATAATGAAGCCTTTGAGGTCCCGCACGTTGCCTGGTTGATCTTCGTAGGCTTGGCGAGTTGACTGAATGATCTGTACCAGGCGTCGGAGCAGTGCGATCCACCGTGCTTGGTCTAGGCCTGTGCGATTGTTGAGGGCCTGCGGCATCCCGGCTTGATCCGTGAATACGGGTGTCGGATCCACCATATGTCGTTGGTCCGTGTCCGCGTGTCCCCCACGGTCGTCGATAATCTGGTATTCACTTCCTTGAGGCTGTTTTGCAGGGCTGCCGACGTTTTCGGGAATGAGTAGTAGGTGTTGCCTGTTCCGTCTCAGGAGCCGCTGGTGTTCCGTTTCCACCACGTACGACCTCGGTGCCGCTTTCTCGACTACCGTCGCCGTGCGGGCCCAGTTGTCGCCTTCGAAGCGAACTGAAGTTCTCTCCTTGAGTGGTGACAGTACCTTTCCTACCGAAGACTGCCGATGTTTCAGCACTGCGACGCTTGGCTGCTCGTTGTACAGAGTCAGGGAACAACGGAGGTGCCGGCCTTGTATCAGTTCGCCAGGAGAACGGCCATCGTCCAAGGGAGAAGAGCGATACGCTAACAGACCCAACCAAAAGTCGCTGCGTGACTCATTGGTCTTCTTAAGGATGCGCTTGACTATTTTAACCCCCTTTTCCGCTAACCCATTAGACCTCGGGAATTCAGGACTCGACGTGATGTGGTGAAAGTCATAGCTTTGAGCAAAGAGACGAACCTCTCTCGATGCGAACTGGGGCCCATTGTAGTATAAACTTCTACCCGGATGCCGTGGCGCGACAAAATAGCAGATATTTTCCCTGTGACCTCTTTTGCCGTTGTGCCTCTTAGCTGCTCCACTTCATTGGAAATTCGAGTGGGCGTCATAAAGTACCACATAGGAGGCGCCCCCGAACTGAAAGAGGTCAATTCCTACGCGATGCCACGGCCTATCGGGGGTAGGCTGCATGAGGAGAGGTTCACTCTGCTGCTTGTATGCATACTTTTGGCAAGTACCACACCCCCGAATGAGCGCCTCAATAGCACTGTTCCGGCCAGGCCAGAATACCAACCTCCGTGCTCTGGCCTTGCATTTGTTCAATCCGAGGTGCCCCTCGTGAACTCGTTGAAGGATTTCTTCTCTCATATATCTTTAGGTATGACGGCTTTACAGCCCTTCAGCAGTATTCCGTCCACCACAGACAGCTCTCCTGCAAATGGCTTGAGCTCACCGTCGATGGCCGCACCCTGCGAAATTTGCTTTCTCACCTCGCTCAAGTACGGATCTTCGCTGCTTTCCTTTTCCAACCGCTCTTTCATCGGCGTGCTTACGATGCTGGAAATGACCTGCATTGCAGGCACGTCGCTGTCTGTTTTCCATGATGCAGTCGACAACTGGGTTTCCACCGGTGCACGCGACAGCATGTCCGCCAGCAACAATTCCTTGCCAGGCACGAACTGCAAAGTATAATCATACTGTAGAAGCCTGATAAAGAAACGCTGCAATCGTGGTGGCATGTCTCCAATGCTCTTTTATGAAATGGCAAGTAGGGGTCTATGGTCAGTTTCGATCAGGATCTTTCGGCCATAAACAAAATGGTGGAACTGTTCGCATGCGAACACTATCCCAAGCTTTTCGTTTTCAATTTGCGAGTAGCGTGTTTCGCAATCTGTTAGGGTCCTAGATGCGTACGTCACTGGGCGCCAGTCACTGTCATGTCGTTGAAGTAGCGCAGCGCCTAAACCAGTTCCCGAAGCGTCCGCTGTAATCTTTGTTTCTTTCGCTTCGTCAAAAAGGGCGAGTAACGGAGGGCTTGTTAATGCGTTGCAGATCTCTGCCCACTCACGCTCACGTGCGGCTGTCCATTCAAACATGACGTTTTCTTTCACGAAGCTTCGTAGCAGGACTGTCTTATCACTAAGTGACGGGACCTACTTTCTGAAGTAAATAACAACGCCCATCATTCTGCGCACCGCATGCTTATCTTTCGGGGCCGACAGCGACAGGACACTGTCAACTAAGCTCGTTGGTCGGTGTTGCCGTGAAGAAAAGCTCCAGTTTTTGCTTGAACATTTGCCAGCTTCTTCGTAAGTTTCCTTCCAGGTGCAGCGTTTCTGGAGGCTTGACAACATCCATTCTGGAGCAGTTTCGGTCCTTCTGACACCATGTGTCAGGCTTCTAAAAGACACAGGCTCTGATGGCAGCAAGGTGCTACGCCGACCAACGAATGACCACTCGGCGGTTTATTTCGGGCCTTTATCAGGACCACGGAACGAAATGAGGGAAAGGGATTGGGAGGAGGAAAGTGACAAGTTGCTTTGCTTCCGAGCTGATAAGCTGCAGTCTGATACATAATTGGTTCACGGAAACGAAGGCGCAGTGTCTGTCACACTTATACTGTGGACACCTGGACCGCGCCGCAAGGGAATGGAGGAAGGTTAGAGTGAAAGCGGAAGCGAGAAAGGAGTGCCACAGTGAAAGGCTCCGGAGTTGTTGCCAGTGGAGAAAGAAGGGAAGAAAATGCATGGCCTGCTACTGGCTCCGTAGCTCAGCCACCTCCGCTGCCTCGTGCGGACAGAAGAGAAAATGGACGTAGTCCTGGTGGCGCCCTATTTTTACACATACGCCCCTCACCAAAGTGTACGGCCAAAATTGAGCTCTTTTTAGAGACAGGATCAATTCCTGAACGCACAGAAGTCTGGGTACTGGGGCTCTCTATTCATCAACATAGACGGTCGGACACTACCTTGGCGAAACTCCGTAAGGTGGGGGACCAGGTGGGCCGCATGGTCCGCCGGGTTTCTAACAAACGTGGGGGGTTGCGGTGCAAAGGCGCCTTGCGGCTGGCGCATGCATTCGTGACCAGTCGAATCTTGTATTCGACTCCTTACCTCCACCTTCGGAAACAAGACGAGGATGCACTCGAAGTCGTCCTGCGCCTCCAACCAGCGTCTACTGGGCCTGGGCATGGTGAATACGTTCCGTGAAATCCGAGAGGTTCACTTAACCAACCGATACACACGTCTTTCTAAGACACTGTCGGGTCGCCGCCTCCTTGCCCGGCTACACATCCAACATACCACCCTTATGGAAGATCGTGTACGCCTCCCTTTCGAGTGGAGATGCGCCCTCCACGTACGCCCTCTTCCTAAAAACATGACGCGTGAAGACCACAATGGCCGGCGCCTGACGCGGGCGGAAGCACTGGGCCGCCATTATGGGTCGAAACCCGGCATTTACTACGTGTACGCCTCCGGCCCCCACCATGGGGGATGGTACACGGCCGCAGTGGTCCACCAGTCTAAAACGGTTAACGGGCTTAGATTTCGCGCCCGTGACATAACCCACGCGGAGGAGGTCGCCATTGCGCTGGCAGCTACCCACACTGATTATAAAACAATTATCTCCGACTCGCGAGAGGCCTGTCGGAACGTCGAGCAAGGCTGGGCGCCATGCCTAGCCTACCGACTACTTCAAAATTTCACCTACACCGGGGACCCCGCTCACCGGAAAATAGTATGGGCTCCTGCTCATATGGGTCTCGAGGGGAATGAGGCAGCCGACGCCGCCGCCCGCGCGCTCTCTTTCCGGGCTTCCCATCTCGACCCCCTAGATCAGTATCTCGAATTCGAACCCGCGTATTCTTTTAAAGACATTGTTCTTTATTATCGATCTTGTCATAACCTTTACCCTCGCCCAAGTAAAGGTCTATCTAAGACGGAGGAGCGGCTTCTACTCCGTCTTTATACCAACACTCTGCTGTGCCCGGCAGCACTAAAACATTTTAATCCCTCCTTCATGGGCAGTTGTCCGCACTGTGCGGAGAAGTCTTCGGACATCTACCACATGGTGCGGGCTTGCCCATCCAACCCAGCTAATCCTCCTCACCCCAACCCCACTCGGGAGGACTGGGAGGCGACCCTGCTCGGCTGCTATGACCTGCAGGGCGAAAAGGCCTTGGTCGAGCGCGCCCGGGCAGCGGCCGACGCCACTGGGGTCCCGTACTAGGGACCCCACCCAGTATCTGTAAGGGCTGGATGTTCATAGATCCGGCCGATGCATACATCTACCCCTTTTTGATTCAATAAACGTTTGTCGCCACCACCACCACCCTAGTCGAGCCGCCAAGTTGAACGCCGATGGGAAGGGCACCGCTACGAGCAGAAGGCGTGAATCGGCTAAGTATTGGGCGGATAGTCCTCTTTTTCTGTTTTCCCCTGCGCATTTGCGCTCTTCACCGTGTTGATAACGCTCGCAGAGAGATTGTAACTGTAAAGTGATGTCTACGCAGTCTCCCGGCCAGGGGCGCTCCCCCTAGTCGGCTTTCATTACGCCTCACGATCTACCTCTGGAAGCGCTCCAACGATCTGGCGTTCCAAACATTCCTGTAGCGCTGGTGCCCAAGGATGGCGGATTTATTAAAATGAATAACCCTGGGACTGTTCGAGCTGCTCTCCAGGCAGCCTCTTCCCTGTATGATTCGATCACAGAAGTGAGGCAGTTTGGGCGTGGCGGGATACTGTGCCGATCTCTAGACCTCAATTGCGTGAAGGATCTGGTTAAATACAATTCATTTGGATCGCTTCAGGTGAGCAGCTTTATCCATACTCTTCTTGCATGCACGAAAGGATTGGTCCGAGGAGTAGACTCTTCTTTAACTCCAGCTGAGACCCTCGACCTTCTTTCGGCGGCTGGTGTGGTAGCGGTGTATCGTTGCAGCCGGGAGGTTAATAATAGGCGGGTACCAACAGAGTCGGTGATTGCCACATCTGCGGGAACTTCATGCCCGTCAGAGATAAAAGCATGGCCAATGATCTTCCGTGTGGATCCTCTGGAATCTAAGCCACTGCAGTGCACTAATTGCTGGCGATATGGTCACAGTGCTCGTGGTTGTAAGTCCTCCGTGCGGTGCTCAAAATGTGGCGATGATCATTCGTCGTCATGTTCAGAACAAAACGACAAATGCTGCCTTTGCGGTGGAGCCCAAGCAGCAAACTCCTTGGAGTGTCCATCTCGGAAACAGGAGCTGCAAATTCTAGAAGTAATAGATAGAAAACGCTGTTCGCGTCATGACGCTGTAACAGAAGTTAAGGAGCGATTACACGGTTATGCAGGTGTGTCAGCCCGATCAGGTGTGCCTCTGGATGCGTCAATCTCAAAGGCGATAATGACTGCAGTGGAAGCATCAATGACTAAAATGGTCGACCGAATAGTTGCTACTGTCACAGAGTGTTTTTCTAACGTTCTGGCAGTTCAGCTTAAGCAAGCCCTGCAATCAGGAACAGCCCCTTTCATAGTAAACATGCCCTCTGAAAGCTCTCAACCGCTTGAAAGCACTACTGTTGCTTCGCCTCACAGGGCTGCTCCTCCAGATGACGATGGAAACATTAATGACGCAGAGATGGTGGAATCAGATGTAAGAATTCTAAAACGGCGTGGGTCTCCCATGTCCAATCATTCTTCTCCGCGGTCCCAACCAAAATCAAAGAAACATCAGCATACATCAAAGCCAAAGGATAATATTTTGGGGCAGGCAGTTGCGGCTGCCCAGATTTCGCAATCATAGGGGCACTAAGAGTTATCCAGTGGAACTGTCTTTCAATTCTAACAGCTTCAACAGATTTAGTTTACATTTCTTCTCAATATAACCCACACATAATTATTTTGCAAGAAACTTGGCTAACAGCCGAAACGCATTTCTATTTACAAAATTATCATTCATTCCGACAAGATCGCCAATCAAAAGGAGGAGGTTTAATTATATTTGTCTGTACAAAATTCTGTCACAGGGCTAAGATTTCTTTCCAGCTATCTTCTATAGATTGTGAGTTATTGGCCCTAGACTTTGAAATTCCAGGGCACTGTCCGTTTTCCTTAGTGAATGCTTATTTCCCTAGCGGTGTACAAGATACAAAACGTCTAGATCTGCTATTAGTTAATTGTCGAAACTCAGTTCTTCTGGCTGGTGATTTTAATTCGCATCATGTGTAATGGGGCTACAAGACAGATAGCTGTGGCAAGCATCTTTTGGATTGGATAACAAATAATAACTTTTCCTGTAGAAATTCGTGTTCGGCCACTTTCATAAGAAAACACAGTATATCTGTGTTAGATTTAACTTTTACCTCTCCCAGTCTTTTCGTTAATAATTGGTCGACACTTGATTGTGGCACCTCTAGTGACCACATACCGATTGCATTTGAGGTTAATCGCCCTGTACTCAAGCGACTTCTCAGTTGAAGTCATTTATCAACTATAATAACTTTCAGTTAACGTTACGCTCTAATCTTGAGTCATTGACTAACACGAATGAAGAACAAAAATCAAAACGCTTATGCTCGGTGATTGAGGATTGCCGCAAGAAGTCTGAGATCTTGGTACGGAGCTCAAAGGTGAATACTTCAGCTGTTTGGTGGGATGCTGATTGTTCCCGAGATTACAGACGTAGAAAGGCGGCATGTAAAAAGCTTCTCCACAACCAGTGTCCGAAAAACTGGCAGGATTACAAGTTCATTGCAGCTACTTTTAAACGTGCAGTTGCAAAAGCGAAGGACGAGTATGATGCTAAGCATTTTGATTTCCTCTCTAAATCTGGCAATCGAACTGCTCTTTTTGGTTTTTTACGCTCGCGGAAAAAGATTTCGCAAGCACAAAATCTACATTTCTTTATTTGGCTCCCCAAGAAGCAATAGACACAATTGAAACAATAGCCAAAGGACTGGAGAAGCGTTTCTCCTCTACACTTCCTTCGGGCTCGATATCTGTAATGCCAATGGAACCAGTTAATTATGATCCTCAAATTTCCGTTTCTGAGCTTTCTCCTATAGTTATGAGATTACCAGCCGCTGCTCCCGGTCCTGATAAAGTAACTTCAAAAACGTTAAAAATTCTTTTTGACGAGTCACCTGAGACGTTATTAAAGCTAGTAAATTATTCCATCAAACACGCTTGGATACACCCAGAATGGAAACTTGCCAAAATAATTCCTTTACTTAAGATTAAAGGCGGTGCCTTGTCCATTGATAATATTCGACCAATTGCATTAACATCAAACATTGTAAAATTAATTGAAAGAGTCATACTTATACGTGTTTCGGAATTCATGAATAAAGAAAATATCCTGAGTCCTTGCCAAATTGGTTTCCGTCAAAAGTGTTCCATCTGGAATGCGCATGCTGACCTCGAGAGTCGAGTTCTTTTAGCGGGGCGCCAAAAAATGCACGCTGCCTTGATAACGCTAGATATAGCCAAGGCCTATGATAGCGTTGAGGATAGCATTCTATTGCAAAAATT
>JAJIZL010046910.1:13497-25359 GCA_023969395.1 Amblyomma maculatum | reverse complement strand
CGGCCCACTGTGTGTTTGTCGTGCGCATCCCTAGGGCAGAGAAATCGTCCACATGGGTTCTAATTCAGCCCCACGTTGGGCGCCAATTGTGGGCGATTTCTCTGCCCGAGGGATGCGCATGACAAACGCACAGTGGGCCGTATGACAAACATCTTTAATCTCACAGGGATCATCGAAGTTGGTGCTAGGTCGTCGTCCGGGTGGCTGCGGGTCGTTTCCGTGGAGAGCGCCAGGAGCGAAGCAGGAACGAGGAGGCAGGGACCAAGGACCAAGAGAGCGACGGCGGCGCGAGGCTTCCTTTATAGTCCCCTCGCGCGGGACCGGTTATCCCCGAACAAGCGGGGAGAGGGAAACAGGCACCGCGCAGGGGGCATTGGGATAGTGGCGCGGCCTTTGAATGCGCGGCGCGCACGAGTCTTACGGATACGTGGTGCAGGGCCCCACAAGGGCATATCGCTAGGTACTGCCGCCGCCGTTTTCCAACTGTCCAAGACTACCGACCCCCCGTGAACATTCACGGACGGCTGCACACCGAACAGCTGCGATCCCCGACTATGTCCACTTGGGATTCATACCATTCGACATATTTGCGGAATTCATCTCCTGCATCTGATCGAAGTGTGACGCCGCCACCCCAGCGCCAGCGCAGGAAACCTTAACCTCGACGTCGTTCTTCCCCTCCGCCTCAGAGAAACTAGGAGGCTCGGCCGATGGAGGTGAGGCTGCCGGCGAGTCAAAGACGTCCATACCTCTACCCGTGTTCATGTTAAAAAGAAAAAAATTAGAAACGTTTGTTGATGGTGTGAAAACAATGGCTCTTGTGGACACTGGTGCTACAGTATCTGTTATAAGCTGAAATTTTAAGAACCGTTTAGGTAGGAAAGTAATTTTCAGTGGTGACCGTGCAGTGTTATTCCGTGGTGTCGGTGGTGAACCTTTAGTCCCTCTTGGTGTATGTGCTTCTGATGTTGTTATTGGTGGCCACAAGTTTAGAGTAGAATTTGCAGTGCTGCCCGGATCAACGCATGGTGTGATTCTTGGGATTGATTTTCTGCAAGAGTGTGGTGCAACTTTAGACTGTAGTACGGGAGAGATTTCCTTGAATACCTGACTACGTTCGGCTCTTGTGGATGACTCGATATCTGAGTTTGGAGCACTTGCTATGGAAGAAGACACAATTGTGCCAGCGTTATCTGCAGCATTCGTTCGGGTTTTCTCTATTCGCAACCAGTGCGAATCTTTTGAAGCTATAGTAGAACCTACGAGACTCACCTGCTTTAAGAAGAATATCCTTGTGCCTCGTTGCGTCGTTCCCGTGGCTAGAGGTCGCACTGAGCTATGGACAGTGAACCACTCTGAAGAGCGAACTGTGTTGTCTCGGGGCCTAAAATTCGCCCGTTTCGAGGAAGGCGTATCAGGTTCCGTCGCGGCGTTAAACAGCTCTGTCACTGAGCAGCAGGTGCAACCAGGTATGGAGACCCAAGTTACGGCTATGATTAATAAGACTCTTTCTACAACCGAGTGCCGCATTCTAGTGGAACTACTTCCGAAACACGTGACAGTGTTCGACTTTGCCAATGACGACTCAACGCCAGTGCCTACCAGTCGTATTCATCACACGATCAACACCCGGTCCGCACGTTCAATACGTCAGAAGCCCTATAGAGTCTCAGCAACTGAACGTAAGGTAATAGATGAGCAAGTTCAAGACATGCTAAAGCGTGGCATTATTCGAGAGTCCTGTAGTTCTTGGGCAGCTCCAGTTATCCTTGTCAGAAAGAAAGATGGCACATGGAGGTTTTGTGTTGTCTATCCGCCGCTTAAATACAGTCACGAAGAAATACAGTCTACCCGCTTCCACGTATAGATGACGCAATTGACTGTCTGCACTCAGCTTCATACTTTTCTTCTATTCACTTGAGATCCGGCTGCTGGTAAATCCCCATGCACATCACAGATAAAGAAAAAACGGCATTTGTAACACCAGACGAACTTTATGAAGTTAACGTTATGCCTTTTGGATTATGTAATGCGCCTGCCACATTCGAGCGCTTCATGGATACAATCCTTCTTGGACTAAAATGGCAAATTTGTTTGTGTTATTTTGACGACGTTGTAATTTTTGGCAAAACATTTAGTGAACACAACAGCCGTCTGGATATTGTACTTGATTGCATGGAACGAGCTGGTCTTGTACTGAATACAAAGAAATGTCATTTGGTGATCGTGAAACAATTGTCCTCGGTCACTTAGTTGATAAAGAAGGTGTTCGACCAGATTCCAAGAAAATTGAAGCTGTCAAAAGTTTTACCATGCCCAAATCAGTAAAAGAGCTGCAGAGCTTTCTGGGCCTATGCTCGTACTTTCGATGCTTTATACCGAAATTTGCAGACATCGCTTACCCACTCACGTCTCTACTGCATAAAGATGTACCATTCAATTGGACCAGCGAATGTGACTCAGCTTTCCGTCATCTGAAATTTCTTTTGACCTCGGGCCCCATCCTCCGCCACTACTGCCCATGAGCTCCAATTGAAGTACACACTGACGCAAGTGGTATCGGTATCGGCACTGTACTTATACAACGACATGGACGCGATCAGCACGTGATAGCGTATGCCAGCCGCTCGTTGAGTAAATGTGAAAGAAATTACACGGTCACGGAGCAAGAATGTCTCGCCGCTGTTTTCGCTGTACAGCGTTTTCGTTCCTGTCTCTACAGGAATGTTTTCACCATCGTGACCGACCACCATTCCCTTTGCTGGCTCGTGAGTCTTTGTGACCCCTGTGGGCGGCTCGCTCGATGGGCTTTACGCCTACAAAAGTTTAATTTTACTGTGGTGCATAAAAGCGGCCATAAACACTCAGATGCTGATTGTCTTTCGCGTTTGCCGCTTCAAACGATTGATGACGATGCAGACAACTTCGATGAATATTTGGCTCCAATTTCACAAACCTTCCCCGATCTCCGATTTTTCCGAACCGAGCAACGCAAAGACCAAACATTAACTTCTCTGTTTGATTCTGCCAACGATCCTTTGAAGAACACATTTAACATTCGTGAAGGAGTGCTTTATAAAAAGAATTTCGCCTGCCTCTGGGGGAGCACGCATACTTCTTGTTGTTCCGGAAAGCCTACGCATCACAGTTCTAGAAATAAAGCATGATGACGCCACGTCTGGTCACCTGGTAGTGGCCCGAACACTCCACCGCACACAGCAGCGATTTTACTGGTCGAAGATGCGTTCAACGATCAAACGATATGTAGCCAGCTGTGTGCAATGCGAGCGCTTTAAGCTGCCGACTTCAAGTCCACATGGAAAACTGCGGCCAGTCACACCTCCAACAGCCCCGTTTGAGCAAGTTGGCATTGACCTTCTTGGACCTTTCCCACGGTCCTCTAAAGGAAACCGATGGATTCTTGTGTGTGGGGATTATTTAACCCGCTATTGTGAAACAGCCGCGATACCATCCGCTACTGCATCTGAAGTATCTAATTTCTTACTTCAATTCATCATTCTTCGGCACGGCCCTCCTGCAGTCATCATTAGTGACCGTGGAAGCCAATTCACAGCGGACATTGTCGAAGAACGTCTTCGCCTCAGCACCTGCAGTTTTCGCCCCTGCACGCCATATCATCCCCAAACGAACGGTGTGGTAGGAACTAACAGGACGCTCACCACCATGTTGGCTATGTACGTCGCTGCAGATAATGAGGACTGGGATGGCATTCTACCGTTCATTACTCATGCATACACCACAGCGCAACATGAGACAACAGGCTGCAGCCCCTTCTATCTTCTCTATGCTCGCACGCCTCGCTGTGGCCTCGATACCATACTGCCATTTTTCATTCATGACAAACTTTTTCTTGCTACCACACTCTGCAGAGCTGAAGAAGCTCGCCAGCTGGCCAGAGTTCGAATTTTATCTTCATAAGAACGTTCTAAGAACCGCTACGACGCCCGACACACACAAGTCTCTTATGTTCCTGGCGACTATGTGTGGTTGTGGACACCTCTCCGTAAGCGTGGTCTTTGTCAAAAACTGCTGTCACACTACACCGGACCGTTTGTTGTGTTAGAGCGCATCAGTGAACTGAAATATGTTATAGCACGCATAACTGCGAATGGCCGACGGTCACGGCAGTCTCAGGTGGTGCGTTTAGCCCGCCTGAAGCGATTTCATTTCAGAAGTTCTATGTAACTCGCCCGAAGGGCTTCGTCTGCTAGGAGCCTAGGAGGGAAATGTCACACGCCTTCGCAAAACGTCGACGGAAGATGAAGAACGGTCGGGTGGATCGGTGAAGAAAAAGAGGAGCAAGGGCAGAGGGACGTTTGTACGCTTCGCCGCGCAGTTCCGTTTGGACCGATCCCTAAATCGGTCCAATAAACGCACAAATGCCGCTTGCGTTTTTTTTTTTATACAAATACACCGTAACCAACCCTAAGTATTTAACGGAGATTGCGATGTCTCGGCTTATATGAGTAATGCTTGCGTCCTGCTCTGATACTAAAATAATTAGGTACGGGGGTAGAAAGGGAGCAAAGCGACGGAAGATCACTAGTTACAAAAGGTGCTTTGTAGTTTTGCTCGCGCTTAAGCTAGCGACGGATTAGTGCTTAAGTGACTACAAACAAAAGGTCGTAGTACGCGCGGAAACTACCGACTCTCTCGATGAAGCGTCTCTGGCGCGCGCTCCTGTGTCGTTCCAAGACTTCGCAGGCTGAAAACGGCCAAAACAGTTCGACTGCTACTTGAAGCTTGTCCCGGAGCGACTTCCAGCGCCTTTGCACACGCACGATGCTGTCTGCGCGATTGCAGCACGATGATTGTTAAGCACATTTCACTTATTCAATGCTTGCCGTAAACAATGCGCTTACCTGCGCGCGGTGATCCAGGCAGCACCTCAGGCGCCACTTCTCTCCACTTACTTCTTTAACTTATTTATTATACGGTTTGTGGCTGCCGAGTCACAGCGAGTGGCGCCGCTACACTGCGGCGATGAACCTTTCCTTGTCGATCGACAAACTGTACGCATATCTCAACGTACAGAAGCACCGATGCCTAGAAAACAAAACAAAAAACAAAAAAGTAAACAGAGAGAGATCGCAGAGACGGCGCGAAAAGGCATCCTCTGATTAGTGCGCGCCAGCCAATAACCGGCGAGTCTCCTCGCGCTAGCGCGAGCGCGCAATATCTGCTCCGGGCGCGCCTCAGCTCGCGCATGGCGCGTCACGCATGCGGCGATAGACTGCAGCGTACGTTCGTGCGCGTAGATGCATCGCTTTTCCCCGCCTAACCGTGATAAACTAGGTGTGCGGATGAGGCTCCCTTCTTTTAGTCTCACGGTATCTTTGCTAGATATCGATGCAGCATAGCCTGCCTTGCAGAGTGGAGCATTCATTTGCATGACGCATCCCTGCATGTCATTTAATGGCCTTTTTCATATTTCCTTAAAATAGTAAAGCGTGACTTGAGAGGGGCGCAGTTGATACACGCTATCCACCTACCATCTTCAGTAGTATACCTCCAATATAAGGCCAATGGAACAGACGTGCTGCTAACGCACGATATCAGGGGCGCCAGCCAAAGATAACCAACGTTTTAAAAAGACTGAGCGTCCTAATCCAGCTTTTGAGGGGTCGCACGACTTGTCTGCAGTATCTTGTTCGTTTTACAAACGTAATTGGTGAATACTAAATAGCTATCTTCCTAATTACTGGCATCTGGAACCAACTCTCAATTCGATAGATGTAGATGGCTTAGAACACAAAACGTTTGCACCAAGGTACCATTTACGGAGCTTTATTTGTCGTTCTTCAAAGAAGTCTACCGCGTGACCAGCTGCTCGCTCATATCTCTTGCCCAGTGCACACGCAAATGCCCATCGGAGAGGGCGTTCCAGAGAAAAGAAGGTCTTGTCCTCCGAGCTTCGCATTGGGACGCTTGCTGAAGCCCAACCACTATCCCGTGGAAGCTTTGTTTATTGCACGACTTATACTTTAAGGCCCCTCAAAAAAAAAAAAAAAAAAAAAAAAAGAAAGAACAACTTTTATGTAAACATCACCTTGGTGCAATCATTGCAGTCAGTTGCATTTAAGATGCTTTCTAACTTTTGAAGGCGCTTTGCTCTTGAGACTAATAAATAAAATGTTGAGTAATTAGTCTCTGCTATGAGCAAACTCTGGAGAATCAGAATGAATTCCAGACAAGACCACGCGACTTTCAGTACCCTGCAGGCGGTTTAACCACGCACGCTCCATCTTTTCTAAAACCTTGGCTGCGTTAGCTGGAAAACCCGGGGTATTATCAAGGGGCCCACCTCATTACTGCATATTTCATATTTTGGCATAGTCTACATATGGCAAGAAAATGATCTATCACAGACGAGGCAAAATATATGACAGATTTGTGAATCGAACTTAAAAGTCGTCTGCTCGCGGCATCTTTTAAGGCGGGCAAAATGAAGCTGCTAAACTTATTTAACGTTTTAAAACCATGGCCTAAAAAAATCGTAAGTAAATCTCGTAGCATGGAGAAATGTAAGTATTCTGAACGCATGTAGTGTATAAAGGAAACACGGAAGCGGCAAACGCTAACTGAAAGACGCTTTTGCTTGCAGGTTACTGCAAGGCACGTAGCTTGCATTGCTCTCGTTTAATCAAATGCTCCCCTGTAATGTGAGAGCCGACGCTGGCTCGCGAGCTCTGCGGATCCAAAGTTTTGTCATCGACGGAGAAGCGACGGAGAAGCCTCTGGAAGGAGCTGAAGGTGGGACGGCGATGAAGGCAGCCTCGCCGATGTGATTAATGGCGCGTCAGCCCTGGCAAAGCGGGTAACTACTGGCGCCTGGAGGGAAGTGGGTGCCCCAATCTTGGCATTCCCAGGTGCTGGCTGTCGCTTTCCCTACTTTGTCTTGACACTAGTCCCTGATTTCACGAGAAACGTGTTTTCTTTTTGTAGCAAAAAAAAAAAAAAGAGAAACTACTAACTTCAGTTTTATAAGGTGGAAGCATCGACGACTGCGTCAGTCTATTTCAAGAGGACTGCTGTTAGACAAAGGTTTTCCTTGACGCGTTCAGTGAATTGACAAAACTGTGCTTGCAGTGCAAGCAGCCATTTGCGGGAGACGTCCGTTCCTGGATAATATGACTCTTCCATTCCTATCCTATTTGCTTTTAATTCACACCCCGCCATCGTTAACCATTAGCCCCAGCGAAGCCACGCCTCCGCTGTCGCGCTGGGATCGGCCAAAAGGCAAGATGGATGGCAAGACCGCAATAAAATAGGGGAGGGCGAGTAGCTTCATTGCACTAACCACGAAGGCTTAGTTTGTAGAGATACTTTTTTCAAATCACCATTCTCCTCCTTTAAATGTTAGTACTGCTTTATATGACGCCAAGACTACCACTAGAAAGTTACGTCTGTCGCCGACTTTGGTGTCAGACCGGGGTACTGTACAATATGGCGAAATGGGAAACCAGCAGGAAGTGGTTATTTAAGATGATCTTCCCCTTCCTGTGGGCGGCGTTTACACAATGCAATCTTTTGTGACGGTCTCGATGCTCAACGTTCGATGCTCTGTCAGGTGAAATCTACGCCTAGCGTCTTGCAATATGTGGATTACGTTTCAAATCTGTTTACGCAGTATATAACGGCTCGTGATTGGACGATACTTTGACTCTGACGCACCAGGTTAACACAACTACCGAAACGTTGGATGCGATCAACTAAGGAGTCCTTCTTACGCTTCGATTACTTTGTTTCTTATAGCCTGAACCGTACTATCACTTCAGTTGCCAATAATTACTTATGCGTATCTAGCCCGTCTTAACAGGAAGCCGCCGCCCCCGTTTACAGCAGCCGGAAAAAAAATTCTGATTGGTCGACAGGGTCATGACGTCACAGCCACTTCACCAACAGCGGGAGTTTCAAACACCTTATGAAGTTGAAGTTTAAAGTCAAATTCAAATTCAAGTCAAGTCAAATTTGACTTCAATATTCAAATTAAGCTAACGAATTGAGAGGGGGTCCAAATATTGTTGAGAATGATCCTCTAAATAGGTATTTCAAAAAATACAAGTAATTCAACAAAATAAATTCGTCCCCATTGAGGTTTGAACATATAGGCCCTCTGCATGTCAGACGTGGACGCGGAAGGGCCATTGTACTAAGTGCACTAGAGGTGCCCCCAGTGAGCGCTTTGGGGTGCGTATGGCTTACTTACGTGTGCTTGTGATGTGATGTGTAGTGATGTTACAGCAATAATAATTTAATCATGTTCAGTGATTTAAACTAGAAATCTTTAACAAAAATTCGCGGAATGCTGTTTTAAAGGCACTATCGCTTTTACGTTTAATGTAAACCTTCCTTTCAGAACAGAACCACCTGCAGGGAGAAAAATGGAGAGGGTGGCAACTGATTGCAAAATTTTCTGCTGTTTCATGATCTAGAGAGGGCGCTACCATAAATGTAATATAGGAAAGTAGCAGAACATTTCCTAGCGTTGGAGAATAGATGGTGATAGCTACTTTAGATGCCGCCGCCTTCAGCCCAAACCAGTTTTAAGCCTGGGTAGCTCGCATTGTTTCCCCGGCTACTTACGCGGCACGAGGAGCAGAAGCCTTCAACCGCTTCTCTTCCAGCTTGACAGTGCGCTTGGTGTCTCTCACCGCTTTCGTTACTTTGTGCATTGATCGGCCACTTGTCTTTTTAGTGCCAGACAGTGCGCTCGGATTTCTATATGCAAAAGATGGTAAATAGCTGCGCTTCAAAACAAGCCTCCTTCGAAGGACCATATTTTCGATGATACCTGAGCAGTTTTGAAAGACGCAAATAGTTAGCACTATCAGCATTCATTTACAACGGGCTGCAGGGCTGGGCACCCTGTTATACTCAAGAACAAAAAAGAAAATTAATTTTTTCCCCCGAAAACTGCGAGTCGAATAGTCGAGGACGCAGAGGGAAGCATAACCATGAAAGTATCTTTTTTTTTTAGAACACTATCAGCCAAACACGCTAGAAGGCAGAGGGAAGCGATAAAAGGCAACAAATGAACGGTAGAAATACAACCGCGAAAGCGATAAAAAACGCTTCATTTCTCCAAGGTCATTGGTGCCAGAGATACTCCGCGGCGCATTGCGTGCTCGAATCAACAAAATCGAATAAGAACAAAATTTGCATGGACTTGCCCTTTTGCGATATTGGCATCAGAAGCGCTATTGATTGGCGAAAACCTAATTAAATTTTATATTCGATATTCCGATAATGAAATGGAACACCGCTCTCTTTCAAGTACGTCTTTGCAGATGCATATTATTGATTTTCACTGCGAGATCAAGGAAATGTACTTTGGCGCCATGCAACCCAGTCTTATTTGTTTAAAGCGCTGTACCTTCCATGAAGACGCTACAAGAATGCGTTTAATATACGCCTAAGTGTATATTTCAGAGAATAAAAGATAACTGCAGTGCATCACGCAGATCGCGATTTAAGCATTTCTGTGAGTGGAACGCAAGTGTACGCGTGAGAGATGAAATGAGAAACTGGTAGTCGACTGCTAAATTTTTATAGCGCTTACGTAATGAAATCTTCACTGGTAAAAGCATTCTCGTCTCTTGGGCTAAATATTCACGCTCTAGGGGTATGTGCCTTGACCACGAACAGCGCCCTTCTTTTCCCTTTCTTCTCCTTCTTTCACACTGCATGCAATTATGATTGGTAAGTCGAAAGGAATCATACGCTCTTTTCGCTGGCAAATGACAAAAGATGAGTAATTTTCTGCGTCGAGTAAAAACGAAGCGAAGCATTCAAGAGTGCATCGCACCCTATTTGCACATAAAAGTTTTGTCACCCAACGGATTACATAATGGGCAAAGCCAGCGCCCTATGCACGCCAGAGATTATTGCTCCTACATTCGCCGGCTAACGCCTACACTCACGCAATTCGGCGCACAGTTCCTTGCCGTCGAAAAGTCTTCCAAACTTTAATCGGCGTGTCTTGCTCTGCAGTCGTTTGTCGCATCGCCCCAATCAACACTTCGATTTCAAGTGGTTTTGTCAGTGCGAGTAGTATACGCAGATACGGCTTGTGCATAGCTCCGCTCGTCGCATAACTTGGGTTCAGTACATTTGCGAAACTTCTTTTTTTTTTTTTTTTTTTCCTATTTTTTATCGACTGCATATTAGTCCAGCAAACACATTTCTTCATCCCGAACCTCCTGACGTCTGTGTCCGTATACCAGTGCGGAAACCTCCGCAACTTTGCCCATGAACTCTAGCGTCTTCAAAAGAAATAAATAAAGTCAGATTAAGCACACAGTATAGTGTCGCTTTGGGAGGACGGTAAGTGATAAAAACACAAGGAACTCTTTCTCCTTTGCGACGTGGACTCGCTGCGCTGAAGCGGAGTCTTCATTGATTGCCGAACGCTGAATAGAAAGCGACGATGAAAGAGACGATGAAAGCGGGGACATTTTCGCGATAAATATGCACCAGGCGAAAGACAAAAGATGAACGCTGCCCCTAAATCAATATTCCCGCTCCGGGCGAACTCGGAAAGCCAATAAGTGGCTTAGAATTTATGTCTGCCAAAATCGTTTCTCTGCCACGGAGGCATGTTTCCTCGGGGTTGGCGCAAGAGACTCGAAAATCTTTCAGCAGGCGCCAGCGAGACCGCGCTGAAGGTTGGGGATCAACACTTACACTAGGCGCCGGTGGGCCGGGGCCAATGGCCATCCGGCTCAGCCGTAGAGATCAAGCAATCAGAATTACTGTTCAGGGGCAAAAGACGTCGCTTGGCTGGAACGAGCCAAGGTGGCAAAAACACGAAAGTGCATTCCGTCAGAAGCTTAGCAGCCAGCAGGCCCGCCTTGTTTCTTCGACTTTGTTGCCCGTTCCACGTGGGATATCAGTTTAGACACACGCCGTCTCCCACTGAGGGGATCAGAAGGTCGACGAGAAACTTTCCCTTGCTTTTAATAGAGGATAAGTATGGACAATTTCCTTGTCACTGAACATATTCTTATTTGCGCTATCTTTCAAGCTTCTGGACCGGTGACAAAATCATCGTGGCTTTACACAAACATCTGAGCGATTATTTTCTTGTGCGACTACTCTTATACAGGCTGCTCTCTGCTTCTCTAGACTGACGGAGTATGGCTTGTGTGCATGTGACGGATAAAGCTGGGCGTGCTCGTGACAAAAGCAATTTCCCCATCACAGGGGAAGTGCCGATACACAATCCCTTTAACTTGCCGCCAGTGCATTTTCTACCGCTTTGTTTCTGCCGCAGAGTCGGAGAAATGTCACATTTCAGCGCTCAAAGCACTGATGTCTTCAACTTTGCTCCCGAATGCATTGCATGCAACGTTATTGGACCCTTTTTCGGTGGGCGCATATGTTTTCGCTTGTTTCACACATTCTTGTCATTAGGAACTTTTTTTTAAAATTTTTGCCTGCGTACAATCAGTATGTGGAATTCCACCCTGCCGAGGCTCAGCTTATTGAAGATTGTCCTTTTCTGTTTAAATCCGTGAGTGCTTGGTTAATAGTTGGCAAAAGCCTTGGGGTCGAATTTTGCGGATAAACTCTATTTTAACAGTTAATCTAAAAAAAATAATCAGATAAGCCCGAGAAATGGGTGTAATACGACACTACACGACATTCCAGCATCATCTAACAGAGCAAAATGAATGAATGAATGAATGAATGAATGAATGAATGAATGAATAAATAAATAGATAAATAAATAAATAAATAAATAAATAAATAAATAAATAAATAAATAAATAAATAAATAAATAAATAAATAAATAAATAAATAAATAAATAAATAAATAAATAAATAATGAATGAATG
>JAJIZL010046910.1:2574-13097 GCA_023969395.1 Amblyomma maculatum | reverse complement strand
CAGGTAGCACACAGGGCTTACACTGTTTCCCTGCGCCTTATTTTATTGCAAGCCTGTAGTGTATGGGCATCAAATTCCCACACCCACTCATTTCCTTATTTTTTCACGTTTGCTAAAGCGGGGCGTGTTTTCTGGCAAATACACCCTAGAGGGCATTTCAGGTCACATTTTACTCAAGGAAGGGTTCTTGAAATGAGGTGCGTCGAGACAGCGTGCGCAGGAGCGCATGAGCCTGCATCTGTGCATGCTCATACGCGTATGCACTAACACACCTGTGTTCTTATCCGTTTGTGTGCGTGTGTGTGTGTGTGTGTGTGTGTGTGTGTGTGTGTTATGACGCGACGTAGTCGATAGGCATTTCTCTGGATGATGACCTTCTGTGCTTGCCTGTATGTACACCCCGGGTATATTACGGAGCAGGCTTCCACGACAAAACTCGACTTGCTCCTTAGCTTAGATTAGGAAGTACTTCATGCTGCACGTGACAACATGCCTCGCATGAAGTCACGTGTGAATTATTAGATCACCACATCATCTCTAAGGAACGCGTGAAAAAGAGAGGGGGGCTCCGTAACAATTTTTCCGTACCTGCATCGTCTGTATTTGGGTATGTAGGAATGCATCTACGTATCTATACGCAGACATGTACATATATTCATATAAATGTACTTACACATGCTATAGGAGCCCCTCCGGTGCAGCGCAGTAGCTACGGAGCTTGACTACTGTGCCCAAGGATGCGGGATCGAATCCTGGCCTCGACGGCCGCTTTTCGATGGAGGCGAAAAACAAGGCATCCGTGTACTGTGCGATGTCAGTTGCATGTTAAAGAACCTCAGGCGGTCGAAATTCCCGGAGCCCTCCACTACGGCATCTCTCATAACCTGAGTCGCTTTGGGACGTTAAACCCCACAAACAACCACGTGCTACAGGCGTTTTAGCGCTCGTGTTTTGAATTTTGCTCGTCTTTTCTACTCGCCTCCTCCTCACTTTCTGTGTCTAAACTGAGGTTCATAGCATCCCCTTTTCCAGTCTGGTGTCTTTGGCTAATTACTGCGATGAAGACTGTTCAGAATAGTCGAAAAGTGAGTAAACTTACATTTTGCTGTATGTAAGTCAGTGTATTTTTTCAGCTTGTGCCAGTTTGTCGATATCAGACCGGGTGCATAGAGTTCCTTACACTACCTAGAGGGAAAGCTGAGGGCGCTGCACTTCAGCCACCATGGGCGCGCTAAGAATCATGGGCCGGTGTGCTACTTGTTGCGGGACAGTCGGTTTTTCTCGGGTACGTGGAGTGGCGTTACTGCAATGTTTCTTTTTCTGTCATCATCATCATCTGAAGGTGCGTACATAGACCGCGAAAGCCATAGTAGCGAAGGCGCTAAAGCAGACGTCGTCAATAAATGGTTTCTGTTTCCCGAAATTCCACTAAAAACTTTCTTAAGTGATTGTACAGCCATAAATATTTTCATAACGTTTTTTTATTTCAAAGTTTGCCTATTAAGTGCGAAATATTGGTATTTGTGCTGCTCAAAACTAAGCCAATAGGAGAAAGAGCCATCGCTCATATTGGATAAATCTCACACTGACATGCTGTTCCTCTCTCTTTTTGCAATTTATAGTCACAATATTCTATCTTAGGACATTATTTACGGTAGAACAACGTTTATCTTTGCATTAGTTTTGGCCAAAAGTTGTAGTTCTGCACTCGGTAGCTCTCCGGCCCATGATGCTTTGAGCGCCCATGGTGGCTGAACTGGCCGTCTGGAAACTCCATGTAAACTCCCATAGACGGCAGCACAGCTTTCCCTCTAGGTAAGAGTAAGAAACTCTATGACCGGGTGTAACAAGATACTGGCGAAACGACGGTGATATTATGTTTTTTAGCTATGCTGAATTGAACGCAAGGGCTGCCTGGGTTGAAACGAAAGCATTCACAGTCGCTAAAAGGTGACGGATGCGATCATAGTGAGTGTCCACGTTGTTTGTGTCGTCTTTCCTATTATTTTGACCACCCGTACTACGAACCTTCAATGAAGTAGAGGAGATTATGGTGTGTTATTCCCTGGGAATGCTTTCTCTATTGAACACTATTAAGCTTACGGTGCATCTTTCTTTCCGAATGAATGCATGGCTCGGAAAAATATGATTGGTTCGCGTGACTTCCAGGTGGGAGGCTGCTCTCATTTGTAGGCTGTGAAAATTGAGGAAGGGACTAATCTCCCGAGCTTAGTTGAGATCTTTGCGCACTGTACTTCGCCAAAATGTGATCGAAATTCGCTTGCAATTTGCGATGAAGACTTCGTTTTATGTTATTTTTAAGTTTATAATCATTGATCCTTTTAAAGGGACCCTAAGCACAAATAAAAGTTCATCTGCATTGATCGCAGAAGCTCCCCAGAGACAACTCTTGCTGAAAAGGGAGAATTTATAAGTTAAAAAAGCTGTAGCCATCACAGGCCGATTTTCCTCGTAAAATGCACGCATCTACGCCTACACCGTGGTCGACAAAGATGTTTGGGCGTGGACCTGAGAGGCCACGTCACTGCATCATCTACTTGAGAACAGCGGCAGCACATCGTTTTTTGGTAAGGACATCAGATGTTTGAATTGGCTGTCTGGAAGATTTTTAAATCTAGTTTTCTCGAATACAAATGTGGATTTCGGTGCCGGCTGAAGCTCAACACGTCAACAAAGAGCCAGAGATTAAATTTTTGAGTGCAATTCTAAAATCGAACTCTGGATTCCATTGTTGTTCTCGCTTCGTGGCGGCGTATGCAACTAGGCACCACTGCGTCCTTGTGTCACTGCGCGCTTCATGGCTAGTCTCGAGTTCTTTTTTTTTTGTTGTGTGCATTTTAAAAGGGAACGAGAATCAAAGAAGCAGGAATGTGGGGTTAAATATAAAGGCCCATTTGTCAGCTGCAAGACTGGTGTTGTGTACAGGTTTTCACTCTCTTTTGGAGCCTGTTAATAGGACAACCAGGGCGGTGTATTAACAAGAGTCTACAGGAACCAATAAGCTTACTGTCTGTTACGTATAAGGTATTTACTAAGGTAATCGTTAATAGAATCAGGACCACCTTAGACTGCAATCAAGCAAAGGATCAAGCAGGTTTTCGGAAACGGTACTCTACTATAGATCATATCCATACCATCAACCAGGTGATAGGAAAATGCTCGGAATATGATCAGCCTTTATACATAGCATTCATTGATTACGAAAAAGCATTTGACTCAGTTGAAACCTCGGCGGGGATGCACGCATTGCGAAATCAGGGGGTAGACGAGCCGTACGTGAAAGTGCTGGAAGATATACATAGTGGTTGCACAGAAACCACATAGTTCTGCATAAAGAAAGTAACAAAATTCCCATAAAGAAAGGTGTTAGGCAGGAAACACAATCTCCCCAGTACTATTCACAGCTTGTTGAGAGGAAGTATTCAGAGACTTGGAATGGGAGCAGTTAGGGATAAGGGTAGATGGAGAATACTTCAGTAATCTGCGATTTGCTGATGACATTGCCTTGCTAAGCAACTCAGGGGATGAACTGCAAATAATGATTGATGACCTAGACAGGAAAAGTAGAAAGGTAGGCTTGAAAATCAATATGCAGAAGACTAAGGTAATGTTCAACAGCCTCGGGAAGGAACAGCAGTTTACATTAGGTAGCGAAATACTGGAAGTAGTAGGCGAATATGTCTACTTAGGACAGGTAGTAACCGCAGATCCAGACCACGAGAAGGAAATAACAAGAAGAATACGATTGGGATGGAGCGCATTTGGCAAACACTCGCAGATTATGACTAGCAGCTTACCGGTATCGCTCAAGAGGAAAGTATACAACAGTTGCATCTTGCCTGTACTCACCTATGGGGCTGAAACGTGGAGGCTAACCAAGAGAGTTCTACTTAAGTTGAGGACAACCCAGAGGGCTATGGAACGAAAAATGGTAGGGGTAACATTGAGAGATAGGAAGCGTGCAGAGTGGGTCAGAGAAATAACTCGTTACCGACATTCTAGTGGAAATTAAGAAGAAGAAATGGGCATGGGCAGGACATGTAGTGCGAAGAGAGGATAACCGATGGTCGTTTAGGGCAACAAACTGGATTCTAAGGGAAGGAAAGCTTTGCAGGGGGCGGTAGAAAGTTAGGTGGGCGGATGAGATTAAGAAGTTCTCAGGGGTGAAGTGGATGTAGCTAGCACAGAACCGGGTTAAGTGGAGAAATATGGGAGAGGCCTTCGCCCTGCAGTGGGTATAGGCAGGCTGATGATGATGACGATGATGACAGGAACACCGAAACAAGGACAAAACCTTTCTGGTCTCCCATTGCCATTCCTGTGAGACACTGAAGAAGGAGTAGAAGTGTACTTCCCTTTTTGACCAGGTTAGAATTTTGTATCTGCACAAAGGAAAGCTGACGAGAGAGATAGTGGAATCATATTTTATTTCAAGGGACATTAAGTGCGTCAGCAAGACTTCTCTTGCTCTTTCAAGCAAAGAGATTTCTTTTTTGAGTGACTTTTTGCATAACAGATGAACCCATGGGGGCGTTTTACGCGAAAGCTTCGTTTTCGTCACTTTTGTGTTTGTCTGGGCCTTGGAGTAAAAGCTGAGGCTGAGTTGTGAGTCAGCGCTTCTTCTGTAGCTTCCTTTTATCTTGTCTTGTGTCTTCCTGTTCACGCTGTTTTTATTAACAATGAATGTTTACCAACTCGCCCAACTCGCCCAACAAAGTATACTGGAATCCAGAGTTCGATTTTCAAATGTCACGCATTTCTTCGAACATCACGGCCCACAACAAGCGTCAAGCGAACTAAGAACGCCATAATTCCCACAAACGTCTCCATGCGTAGCGTAAATCAGAGTGCACCGTACCTGACCAAAGAAACCAAAAACTGTGACGCTTTTAGCTCTTGCTCATTACGCCTGCCAAAAATAGAATGCAGGTGTCATGCGTCAATTGTCCGTGCCTGAATAAATGAATAAATATGAATAAATTTTTATAAACCGTTAATCAGGAGTATGCTGGGACCATTACTCGTCCGTTCTGCAGAGCGGGAAAACACCAAGCCGCGGCATTCACTCTTTTTTCATAGTGACAATCCGAATGCAGTGGTCGCATATGGCCGCGTTCTGAATTAAATGCCGCTCTAATATATTGCTAAATAGATGACCTAAATTCTTCACAGGAATATTAAATTGTGCGTTGAATAATCTGCTCTATGCATATTCAAAAAAGGGCGAAGCTAACCGAATCATTTTTATTATCTCCCCTGAACAGCACAAACACTGCGGATGTTTACCCTGCAGGCGCTTTAAATTTTTGAGCCGGAAAAGAATCGGCTCGAATCAGCTTAAAACGAAGGCAAGGTATACACAAACCGACACTGACTGTACTCGCAAATGCAGATCACAAAATCATTGGTACCGCTCCGATGAGAATATGACAGCATCCCCAGCAGTTATGGCGAAATTAGTACGGTCGGGTAAGCTTCATTACATATGAGGCAGGAAAGAGATTAAAACTATATCCGGCGTAAGCTTCTGTTTTATGACGCGGCCAGCAAATCGGCTTCAGGATATCAAAGCTTCCTTCGCAAGAGTGCGATTAATTACGGTTTGTCGTAAGTTGCGTCCATTAGACGCGTAGCGTCATTGAATGCAGTTTGGCACACTTGACACACTGTACGACAACTTGTTAGCAGAGCGGATGGAGGTACGTATATGCGTGCGTCTTCCGGGCATTTGTTGCTGTCTATCGAGCCCCTACAGACGTGTATTTCAAAACCGGGAGGAGCACTGTGTAGGAAGTCATTCCCGCCACAGAGCAAAAAATAAAAAAATAATAAAAAAAACACTGAAAAAGCTTAAAAGCAAAAGTAGCATGTGCTCAGCAAAGGGGCTTCTGCGGAGCAGTACTGCACCGGCCATAATAACACGGAGCGCACCTCGGTGATTAAAACTTTTGTCATGCGTTAATTAAGAAATGTTAGGAGGTACAGTACATTGTATATATACGTTATCACATGGTGCAGATGCGCTCGAATTTACAGTCAACAAACCACCATCTCGTTTTTACGGAAAGCGTTTGGAATTTTCAAATAGCAAGTGGCAGCACTTGTACATTAAAACTTCGCTTTCAAAAAGCGAGACTACAACATTTCTTAAACATGTGATAGAAGACGACGTGCCTCGTGAATATGTGTTGCCTGAATACCTACGTGGGACTCGACGTAGAAGCTGAGTAGCGGACGTCCAGCTCGCCATTCCTGAGCTCGCTAGACGATCGGATAAGTATTGGGTTGCTGGTCCTGGTTTTGTCTTTCCCCTTTGCTTCTTTTGTTCTCTGCTGAATAACGCACGCGGTGACGTTGTCAATTTAAGGTAATGTCGACGCAGTCCCCCGGCCAAGGGCGCTCCCCTTGGTCGACTTCCCTCCTGACCGATGATCTGCCCTTGGAAGCTTTTCACAGCTCCGGTGTCCGCAACATCCTCGTGGCGCTCGTTCCTAAGGATGGGGGCACCATTAAAATTAAAAACCCAGGAGCTGTTCGAGCTGCCCTTCAGGAAACCACTTCCTTCTACGAAGGAACAGCCAAGGTGCGCCAATTTGGTCGCGGCGGGATTCTTTGCCGTTTACCAGACCTGTCATGTATAAAGGATCTGCTAAAATGCTCTACTTTAGCCTCTCATCAGGTAAGCAGTTTTATCCCTTGGTACCTGGCCTGCACAAAAGGTCTAGTCCGAGGTGTAGATTCTTTATTAAGTCCACAAGAAACCCTTGACCTTCTTTCCGCGGCAGGCGTTGTTGCGGTCTATCGCTGTAGCCGGGAGGTCAATAATGTTCGTGTGCCGACAGAATCGGTTATTGCTACATTTGCAGGCACAGTCTGTCCATCGGAGAATAAAGCATGGCCTTTAATATTCAGAGTAGATCCCCTACCATCAAAGCCTCTGCAGTGCAACAACTGCTGGCGTTATGGCCATACTGCTGGCGTTTGTAAATCCACTTTGCGGTGTTGCAAATGCGGCGATGCCCATAAAGCACACTTATGCTCTGGTCAAAATGTCAAATGTTGTCTTTGCGGCGGACTTCACTCAGCAAATTCTTTGGAATGTCCTTCTAGAGAGCATGAAATGCAAATTCTGGAGATTATTGACCGCAAACGTTGCTCGAGGCGTGAGACAATTCAAGAAATTAAAGAGAGAGCTCATTGGTATGCAGGTGTGTCAGCCCGTTCAGGAGCATCATTAGATTCCACGATGTCTAAAACCATAATAACTTCTGTGGAAGCAACCATGACCAAAATGGTGGATAGGATTGTGACAACAGTCACAAAACGCATATCCAACGTTCTGGCAGCTCACATTTCTCAGGCTGTGCAAACAGCTATGGTTTCTCCTACGGCACCTGGGCATTCACTATCAGTGCCGCACTCATTAGCTGCAATGTTTTGCTCGCAAATGAGTCTCTTTCCGCATCACCTATGCGAAATTCCGACAAGTCAGACGAGGCTCATGATGCAGATATGGGAGAGACAGATACGCGAATTCTAAAACGCAGTGGATCCCCGTTGTCAAACCCGTCTGTAAGGCCGCAGTGAAAAGCGACTCGCACGTGGAGTCGAGCTGGCGGTCGAACCCCCCACGCGCCGAGGCCAAGGAGCGAGCGCTGTTTTTTTTTTCTCCTTTTCTCCCCTTTTCTTGGGCGCGGGCGCGCGGGCGCGCGGGCGCGCGGGAGGCTTGGTTTGTTTCGCCCGTTCGCCCCGAGGCGTCACCAAGAAGCGAACGGCAGACGCATCCTTATCGGCCGGGAACAACAGCAGCACGCTTCTGCGAACCACTTTATGGCCAGCTCGTCCAGCGATGTCCCGCCGTGGCGCCAAGCATGGGTGCAGGGAGACGCCGTTAATGAAGCTTTTTTGCACTGCCACAAGCGCTCACTATATGTCCTGCAGATGGCGACAATAGGCTCGACCCTTGGCCCTCCCAAGTAGGCAATCAGCCCAGCGGCCTCCCGCTGTGTCGCGAGACATTGGGTCCGAGCAACGGCGACTGTACACTGCTCTGGGACAGTGCCCCCCCCCCCCCTTTTCCTCGAACGGGACGGCTGGGTGGCCTAGTCTCCAGATCCCCCGCGGCGTTTCTTTCACAAAGGCGCCAGCTGCAAGGTCGCGTCGCAAACACGCTGAGGAGGGGAGGCAAAGACAGGCGCCGTGTGAGAGGGTTTGGGGACCAGCGAGTGGAGAGAGTGTGTGTTTTGAATGTTGTATTTTTATTTGGCGTAATTAAGGACCTGGGTCCAAGATTATTCCCAACCCACGGGGGTTGTGGCATGTTTTTAAATAATTTGATTGGCTGCTTCATTTTCGGGGCGGATCACCTAAGGTGACCGCCCTTGGGTCTTTGTTGATGTCTGGTATCAAAAAGCGGTCCTCGGACCATGTTCGACAGTCAAGATTGAGGCTCCGTGCTTAGCACGTATTTACACCCCCTAGGCTTTAACCGAAACGCTCGGTAGGAAAGTAAGGGCCTGTAAAGTGACTTCTCTGTGTGAGAGTCTTCATTTTCTTTTAAGTTACAGTTGTCTGTGTGACTTGTTGCTGTAACTTTGCCTATGTATACTCTTTTGCTTCTGTAAATATATATCTGCTCCTGACCATCATCAGATTATCGTCTTCTGCTTCTTACCTGCCGAAGACAGCTAAACATCACTGGCGCAGCACGACAGGGTTCGGCAACCAGCGACCACGAGCATCACCCAGAGCACCCAGGCCCTGGGAACCCACTAGGCAACAAGCGTCCGCACGTCCAGCCAGAAGAAGCAAGGTGATCCAGGCCCCGAACCAGAGGCAGCGTTCTGGGGAAGGACTCCGACGAGGCTGCGGCACCAAGGGACGGAGGCCCCAACTGGCGACACCAGCACGGGTAAGCGGGATTTCTTGCGCTTTGTTGTAAAGTGGCGTATGGTTTTAACACGGAGCATGATGGCGAGCGTAGGCGAGAGAGAGACAGGGGGAGATATAACAGATGACAGCGAGCAGTCGCAGCAAGCGACAACTCAGCCTGTAGCAGGAGCGCTACGTGAAGTAGCGGAGATGTCGGTATCCGATGCGGTTGCAATTCGCCGCATGGAACTAGATTTTGAGCTGGAAAAATTGAAAATTCCTTCACAGGAACGCCTAGAGTTACAGAAACTTGGGCTGGATCCAGCGGTTGCAATGGCGATAGCGGGAAGCGGGCAGACGTCTGTAAGGTCAGACATTGACGATCAGCGTCGAATGGGGCCCGATCCAGTCTCCCAATGCGCTAAAGTCCTTAAGGGACTGAAGCTGCCGTGTGACGCGGACGTGCCGTTATGGTTCGAGGAAGTCGAGAGAATTTTCACGACGTACAAGGTGCCAAACGAAAGCCGCGTTCACTTAATCATGCCAGCACTAGCTGAGCGTGTCAGGTACCTTCTCCGTAACCTCGAGGACGATGAGTGTGGCAGCTACGAGTCGGTAAAAACAGCCGTTTTAAAGGAGCTGAAGCTTAACCCCTCAGAATACCTCGAACGCTTTGAGCGCGCGACGAAACGCCGCGATGAAACTTGGGCGCAGTTCACCTCGCGCACTAAGACGTACTTTCAGTACTACCTTCGGTCACGGGACGTAGAAACCAAATACGACCTGGTATCATTGATCATCGCAGATCGCATAAAGGGTAGCTTGAGCCCTGAGGGCTTAGAATATGTGCGTCTTCGTGAGGAGGAGAATTGGCTAAAACCGGATGAAATATTCGACGTTCTTCAAACGTTCGAACAGGCTAAGGGCAAGGGGCGCGCAGCGAAACAAATTATTTTGTATGCGGAAAAACCGAAGGGACCCCCGCAAGCGGCGAACAATGATAGCAAACGGCCAATTCAGTGTTATGAGTGCCGCGTATCTGGCCACCGAGCCAAGGAATGCCCTCGCGCTTCCCAATACGTGCAGAAGAAGGAGAAACGCGCTCGAGCTCAAAAAGTAGCTGTAGCCAACGTAGAGGCATGCGAAACACCGGCGTCAGTAACCTCCCAGACAACCCTAGTAGCAGAGATGAAAACGCCCCAGTCATTCGACGAGGTACGCAAATCGAAGCTATAGCAGGTGGAGATTGAGTGCGCAGGGATACCGGCGACAGCTATAATTGATACCGGTAGCGAGATAACCGTGGTTAGGGAAGGCCTCGTGCCAAGTATAAGTCGGGAGCCATCCGGCTCGATAAAGCTAGTTTCGGCTTTTGGGGAGACGGTTAACGCAAAACTGGTCACTCTTGCGGTAAGCATCAGGCGGTCCACCGCACAGATAGCAGGGCCCGAGGCAGTAGACATTGTATGCGCGCTTTCTGATAAGCTGGCGGAGGGAGTGGATTGTTTGCTCTCCAGCGAGGATTGGGAACTGCTTTCGGAGATAGACAGTCGTTACGAGGCACTTGTTATGAATAAGGCCTGCCCTCTGTCTGAAGCAGTTAACGTGTCTGTCACCATGGCGGAGCAGAG